>VUQH01038034.1:0-29317 GCA_015106775.1 Etroplus canarensis | reverse complement strand
CTGCTCACCTTTTTTTTTTTTCCCAAGAAATTTGTTGGCATCCAGTGCCCCTCATTTTGCTTTCTCTACCTATTCTTCTGTCTTTTCTTTTGTGGCACTCCAACAGCCACCTGGATATAATAAATAAGACCCGCTGTTAAGGTGAATCCAAGTGATGGGTGGACTAAACTGATCTGCATTATTTATAAAGGGGTAAATGTGGCATCAGGAAGCCGTCACTATTTTTTTGGGAATCAAAGTTCAGTCACCCGGCTGACTTATTTGGCTATTTTATTTATGACACTCGTTACTTAAAAATTTAAGCAAAAATCAATTTTTTTATTATAGGCTTGCAAGGGCCCCTCCTGCCACTGGGGCCCCATGTAGTCAGTTCCATTTTACTCCCCCCTCCATGACCCCCTGGTGCATCAATGCAGACACTGCACCAATCCCTCTCAATCTCCTGATCCCAGTGGCGATTCTAGAGTCTATTGGAGGCCTAGGCGAAAATTCACAGGGGCCCCTCAAACAAGCGATCACCCCCATTATGTTATAAATAATCTGCCAGTGTAACAGGAACATGTTAATAAAGTCATTTTAAAAAGCTATCAGGTTACATAATTTGAATTCCTTAAGTCGACGGACGGTCCAAGTTACATGACTGAAAATTACAGGATACAGCCTCGCTAAGTCTCCATCTCAACTTATGTTGGAATCATGTTGATAGGCCAAGCAAAACCAGAGTTATGATAATGTGCGCCATTATTTTTTGTACGTTTGGTGCAGGAAGAAACAGGAAAGAAGTAGAGCACTTGCAAGAAAAAAAAAAATCACACCCCTTATCCTATTGGTGGAAAAATGCACCACATCAGCCAATCAAAACATTTTCTGGCAATTGGTTAATGAGGAAGAGGGGGAAGTTTTGTGAGTGACCACAAAGAAAGAGAGAGCGAGATAGAGAAACATAGAAAGACACTGAGTTTTTAGATTTGAGAGATTTGTGACATTGTGATGTGTCCCAGTGTGTTGTGGTGGACAGAAACTGTTTTTTGAAGTGTCACAAGTAATTTGCGTGGCATCTTATTGTGACACCTGATAATTTTGTAAACAGCTGTACAAAAAAACACCTGAGACATTACCTCCATTTTAATGTAAAAAGTTGTATATAACTTTGTTTGCTAAATTTGTATGGAAGTTTTAAAGATGTTAAAGATGTCGCAAAGGCCTAAAATGTGCTATGATTTAAAGACAAAGCTCCCTTATGTCTCCGTGTGCAGTGACCAGTCTTCAGAGTAGTTTTCCAGGAGGGATATTGTCTGTAACACAATAAACAGTGAAAAGCAACACTGGAGCCCAGTTCTGCTTCCACAGGTAATGTTCTTTGTTCTCTATTGATTTCTTTTGACATCGTCCTCCCCTGCAGAGCAAGAGAAAGTACAAGATAAAAGTAGGCACTTAGCAAAATCCCCTCAACTCAAACCTCCCCCCAAACTCCGCTGGGTTTAATCGGCATAGCTCTACATCACTGGTTAATGTGGGCCTTTTAATTGCTTTGATAATGGTCTAGCAAAGAGCAACAGATCGACCTGCACTCAGATGTTTGTAAGGGCCACTGACACAGTTACGAGCATGTCTGTATGTCTTTAGTGTCTTTAGCGTCCCCTGGGTGGTACTTCAGCTTTAGAGCACAAAAACTTGTGCATAAACACAACAGCTCCTGGATGTCCCACTGCTAGTCCCAGCAGATCCTGCCAGACGACATACCAGGGGGTGGCATTATAGTGTGAAAGAAAGGGGGTGGGAGGAGTACACACTAACTGCTGGTGGGGGTAACAGATGCAGATGAGACAGCCTCAGGGAGTAAAGAGAAAGTACGCCTTCTTAAAGCTGAAGATGGTAGGAGAGCCAAATGGAGAGGAACAAGCAGAGACTGGGAGGAAGAAAACTCAGGAGACAGAAAAAAAAAAAAAATCAGCAGATCAAACAGGGAGGGCAATCAGCTGTGGAGAGGTTACATTAGATTTATGAGATGGCTTTGAATCAAACAAAAAGGGCAGTGAAGACAAACCCAAATTAGAGACATAGTGAGATGACTGAGGTCAAGTCAAAGCCAAAGCATTTATATTTTGGTTAGATGCTTAATATTTTCTACAATTTTTAACCTCTTCTTTGCTTCTAAAATCAGCAACTACTTATATTTTTACAACTTTTTCTGTGCAATTAGTGCTAGAGTTCAATTTTTTTCCTCATTCAGCCAAAGCAGAGCCTTGATGTTAATGTACCAGACATAACTCCAGTGAAAAAATACTAAGTCTCTTACTTTTTTGGCCTCTAATAACTCATTGTTTAAATATTAAACACACACTTTTCCACTATAAAATACTCTTCCCCCAGGGTAGCTCAAACCTCTTTCCTCTACCAATATTCAAACAGAAATAAAATTGGGTAAATATATTTTTAATCAAACTTCAAAAGTTATCTCATGAACCACATACCAATTTTCCATATGTTGTTGGACAGTGTTTCCAATACAATTTCCCCCCAAGCTAAAACAGTAGAATGTCATATGGAAAAGACCAGTACATTGAAAATTTGACTGGTTTAAACGAAGCATAAATAGCGGTTGAGTTGTCTGTGAACTGAGACAATAAACAAGCATGGCTCAGCAAACAGAAACAATCTCAACGAATCTTCATTAGGATACAGATTAAGCTGTGTGGTATGCTCAGATCAGTGAAAGGACAAAAATAAATTAATTATAAGTTGATGTTCATATTTCATTTACAGACATGGCAACTTAGCTTGAGTTAAGCTCTCCAACTCGCAGCCCCAAACCTCATCATTCAGGTGCTGACATAAATAAATTAAACACAAAATTCATTTATGATATCAGAGGCACAATAACTAAGGCTCATCTCTATTCAAACATACACTGATAATGCAGAACAGGAGCTCAGAATGAAACCAAGAAAACAAGGCACAATGTTTAACAACCCATTGATTATCGAGAAGTTTGGATGTTACGGCAATATCACACAGCTGTTTGGGGGCTGAGATGTGAACTAAATTCCTATTTGTTTATTGATCAGAACTATAGCTAAGGAATAATAAGAGCTGGCTCTGAAGCTCTTAATGCAGTACTTCCCCCAACACTCTCACTAAAACACATGCTTTTCTTGCAAACTTCCACCAAGTTTTTAGCCCTAAACTTTACCTAGAATTACAACAGAAGCACGTTACTGACAAAAAGAAAAAACGAAGTAACCAGAACATCAATGACGTAACAGTTCATACGGCTCCATCACAATTCACAGGTTATTGAGAATTATATTGTAAGTGAGAAATGTTCTAATTGATTGAATAAGAACTGCAATTCCTCATTTTAACAACATTATAATCAATTTCTTGCATCCATTCTTGTGAACATGGAAAAATACCCATAAAACAACAAATATGAACTTGACTTTGAGTGCAGTTTGGCTGAAAACCCATTAGGTGATCACTGTGTGCGAGTTTTACTAATATATTACCAATACTCCTGGAGGAGTACCAATTTTTGTGAATTGTGGAGGGACAGACAGACGACAGATGCTCCCCCATGGCATTTAGCACATTAGTTCTACGGCCGGATAAGCAAATAGCGTTCATTCATTACGAGCCGCTTTGTGAAATCTCCAAGAACACACTGTGGTCTCTCATGACCCAGAGAAGACATATATATGCCTTGTCATACTTTGTCATACTAGTTTTTTCACAAACCTGTCCTTGCCTTGTTCACAGCAGAATACCATCAGTCATTTTATTTAGCAACACTCTGCTCCTCCTGTATTATCTCTAAGCCCCCTAATTGAAGAACTAATTGAGAACTATTGTCTTAAAGAGTGAATTAAAATACCTGTGTTTACTCCAAAATACCATGTTATTGCATAGCTAGTAGTCTCAAAAACTTTATCTGTAATATAGAAGCAATACAGAAACAGTTATAGATAATGAGTGATTGGTTAAAAAAAAAAGCAGCGTTATCATTTACTCAAAAAGTGATTCCCGCACAGAGCGAGAGTTCCCAAGATCAGATCTGAAATTTAAGAAAACGTGTGCAAAGGTACTGAATGACACTTTGGTTCAGAGGCACTCAGAGTGGTCAGTGTACATGCCGTAAGCCAAAAACTAAATCCCTAATGTACCTAATATTCAACATGCTGAATACAAAAAGTGCAAGACAGTCTGCTGATGGATTCAGTTCAACACAGCTGCTTCAGTCATCACTAGAATCCTCTGTGCTGTCTATGTCCACATTTCCCCGTGAAGCTTTGGAGCGTTGCTCCCAACTTTTGGCCTGGGTGATCACAGATGGGCTCATGAGTGCCACACATGCTGCCAGGCCTGAGACGCGCGCCTTAAACTCGGTCTCATCTTTCCACTCGTCTGTGTCAGGGTTGTACACGTGAACGTATTTCATTCTGTTGCCTTTGTCATGTGAGCGTCCTCCCAGGACATAAATGTTACTGTTCAGCACAGCAATGCCAGGTTCTCCATGTCCAGCAGGGAGGGGTGACATTAAAGACCAGGAGTTGGCTGCAGGGTCAAAGCATGCCACCTGACAGAAAAAAGACAATTAATTACTCTCTACTTCATAAAAGTGCTGTAAAAGCAGTAATAACCCCATCAAAAGGTGCTGCTCTGACTTGTACAGAAATCAATTTAATTAGTTCAAGAAGTGAAAGCTTCTGGCGTTCTGCACACACTGGCCCACATTAGTATGCAAAATAATATTGGAGTCAATACTCAGTGGAATATCTTCTCATTTATATTTCAATTCAAGGAAAAAGAGTGAGGCAAGTTGAAAAAGTAAACAGAGAACAGAAAAACAGGAGCGCATCAGGTGGCATTTGTAACTGCGTGAAACACTGTAGGAGTCCACATTGCCATCATTGTGCAACAATAAAACATTCGTGGCTACTCGTGACGTCGTACCTTCAGGACATCTCTCCTGTATCCACGCTCATCGTTACTTCCTCCGATGACATATATGCGGCCATTAACAGCAGCCATGCCGTGCCACGCTCGCTCCACCGGGCCCTCTGCGCACCACATCCAGTGATTGGCTGCAGGGTCAAAACACCATGTCTCTCTGAGGTACGCATTCGCTCTGCGCCCGCATGTTATATAAATTTTCCCATCCACCACTGCTCCAGCATGAGCATACACCTGAAAGGTGGAAGATCAAATTAGTACTAAAGGAAACTGAAGAGAAGGGAAATATCGGATGTCCAGCAGGAAAGATTCATTAACGACACACAGTAGAGTAAGCAGCACCATCATGTGGATACTAGGAGAATCACATTAATAACCTCGATGTTTTCACCCTTAGACCCCATACCTCTCTCTTCAGAGGTGAAACAAATTCCCACGTGTTGGTTTGTGGGTCATAGCGCTCCACTGACTCCAGCTCATGGCTGTAGTCGCGCCCTCCGATAGCATAAATATAGTCGCCCACTACACAAACACAGTGGTCAGCATGCTGCTGCTGCAGAGGTTGGATGGTGCACCACTTGTTGTGACGAGGATCATATCTGGAATGAGTTGACAGGTTTAAAACAGTGAAGAAGTAGAACATATACACATTAAAACAAAACAATTCGCTTTTTTGTATGACAACTTTCAGCATTTCGCAACTCTTTTGTGCACTTATCACACGATCTTCATCAGGAGAGGGAGTTTGCCCAGCTGTCACACAATAGTAGAAGTTATTTTCCTAACTTCAAATGTTTTCTTCCTAAAGCCTTTTCACATCACTTCCAACAGATCCTGCCCTTCATGGGTCACCTGTACTCACTTCAGCTCTCAGACGGAACAGCACAGGCAACACCAGCAAGTGATTTTGGCTGGGGTTCTTTGTAGGGAATTCCCCTTGAAAAAGAAGAATCTGAAGAAACTTTGTGAATAAACAGAGTTTTTCTCCACTTCGCCTTAGTCATCCTGTCCTGCTCAGATTTGCCTGCTTTACGAACATTAAGCCCCACTGCTTCCTTCACGATGAGCTACATAAGTCCATATGGCATCTGATGCCAGCAAGTAAAAAGCAGGGAAGAGTCAGATCTTCACCCTACCCCGGGCATCTTACACCATCTAAGTCTGTGTTTTTCCTAAATGTGCGAGGGGCCTTTGCAAGCCTACTGGATTGTCACTTCTCAACATCAGGAACGTGTCAGCAAAAATGTCTCTGGAGACTGACAGCTGCTGAGAAATCCTATTCCACAGTAGCCCTGAGTCAGTGAAAAGAAGTGTGGTAGTGAAGTCTTATTACCTTGTTTTGAGTTCGGCTGAAGCAGGTTTTTTTTGTTTCATCAGAAACTCCTGGAGTGAAATATTTTGTATCCTTGCACACCGAGGTGAATTAAATGTCTCCAGATTAAACTGCAAAGAACTGTGTCTAGATTGTTTAAATTATGTATGTTTTTCCATTGCATTTGATACTGGTCACTCTGACATCAAACTACTACAAAACATAATCTCCCTCTATAACAACAAACTGTAAAACATCACATTCAACATTTATGTGCATTCTTTGCTTGCTTGTAGAAAATATTAGGAGGAAGACCAGAAATGTCGTTGCCTGGGCCACCTATCAGGTGAAACTGTTACTGAAGGAGTGTAAGGCAGTCATACAACGACATAATGGAGCCAAACTGAAAGCATTAAACATCACCAGAGAAAGGAAAGGAAAAAGGATCAAATCACAAAAGATGTGTGAATCTAATTATAATTTCTTGACTGATAAGACTGATGAGGTGTTTGTGTTATGGTTTTACAAAAAGTAGAAAATAAAAATCTCATTTGCTGCTTGTCAGGAATAAAAACCAAGCCTGGAAATTTTAAAGTACAACTGTGTCAGCAGGCATCTCAGTTTTAATGCTCCTAAAAGACCAGAGTAGGGTGGATGCTTATTACTTATTACTGTGGAGAAAAAGAAGAAGTTCTTTAAACACATCAAAAAAATTTAACTTGGAAAATGTACACTTTCGTTGCAACTAGCAAAGCTCTGTCTGATGGTAAAGATCCTTTTATCATGTCTCAAGGATCATGCGATGCAATCAAAAGTCCAGAACAGAACAGACAGGGCCTCCTGCAAGATTAATTTCTGTATTTTTCAATTAGCTCAAAAATTCAATTAGAAAAAAATGATAGATACCTAATTGCAGGATGTAAATAAGAGATGAAACACTTAAGTGATTAATGGGATTATTCAGCTGCAGCTCTAACTTAATCATAGTATTATGAAGAATAAATATTCTGAAAGGATGTTACCTCCAGCAGCGAGTCTCTGCATGAAATCCACTGATGTTCGTGTCCCCGCCAATAAGATAAATAAAGTTGTTGAGCACTGCGATGCCCTGATTGGACATCCGGGGAGCGTGAGCTGCAGTGAGACTCCTCCACTCCCCCCAGCTTGGGCAAAACACCTGAAACATGTGATCAGTGTGTGTGAGGGAGCTGGAACTAAACATCCCCCCGAAGCCAAGTATACAGTGGAAAGTGGGCCGCGGCTGGGTGAGAGGAGTCTGGAGGACTGGCTGCAAGAGCTCCTGTTCATGGTAGCAAATGGCAGCTAAAACTGCATCCTTCAGTGGGCACTGCTTCAGTCTGCCAAACAGTCTCTGTAATACTTGTTTCTCAATGAGGCAGAAACGCACAGCATCAAGCATCTTGAGATTATCCTTTGGGTGAGAAAGAGAAAAAAAATGCAATTCAGACATGTAAAGCTTCAAAACAGTATGACTGGACAGATGAGTATAAGGTGCAGATAAACCTAAGGACTGACCTGTAGGTACACCTGGTCAGTTTCCACCTGCTCAGGGCTGTAGTGATAGTGAAGTGCTGCCTCGTACACCTCATTCTCACTGTTGACCTGGAGCTCATTACTGCTCAGCGCTCTGAATACCTCATCTTGGGGAAGCTGTCGGTACACATCTGTTCGGGACAACGTCTGAATGTTGTTGAGGATGAAAGAGTGGATCTTGGCATTGAGCTGTTGCAGTCCATAGAGATCGGCAAGATGATATAGCTCTAAAATGTTGCTCTCGTCCATCCAGGAGAAAAGGAAATCACAGCAGAAGTCTATGACACTGTCAAGCTGCAAAACAAAAAAGCTACAAAGGTCAGCTGAACCAAAAATAGTAAGAAAAATAAAGAATGAAGACCTCACGGAGAAACAAACAACCTACCTGTACCAGAGTGGCAGCTATCAGGACTTCCTGTACACACTCTGGGTCTAACTGAATCTCTGACGTGTAGATGTAGTCAAGTATTTTCTCCATGGCCATGTAGGACACTCCATGAATTGGGATCTCTTTTTGTTGTGTCTCCCGGAGACCTCCAGCAAACATCCCCCTAGTGAAACACATTACACAGAAGGACACACGTCAAACGCTATAAGAGATGCTTTGAAAGATGTGGCACTCAAAGAAGAAGAATTAAAATGCACTGGAAAATTAACAGCAAACATGATGGTTTAAGCATAACTGACAGGGGGAAAACCTGCTTTTTTAAAAACTTATTTTAGGATGAGGTCAGCAAATTTTCTCAGTTTTTTTTTGTTTTTTAACTGGTGGCTGGATGTTAGCGATTGCCTTATAAGAACTTCCTTAATTTGTCTCCAAGAGTTTCAGTTTGTTTCATGACATAAGCAACCAAGTAAACAGAGAGAAAGCACAACTAAACACAAACTGCGCAGGTAACTTAAAATTGACTGTGGCTCTGTCACCTGACTGGCTAAACTATGTAAACATGAACTTTTAAGGTATTAAAACACAGATGCAAATATGTGCCTGGTTGGGTTGTCAAAATGAGCAGCTAAAACTGTTGTCCAAGTTACCCAGGGCAAGCAAGCAAGAACAGTGATTGCCAAAGTGTGGATGGTGAGCTGTGAAGGTACTCCAGGTGGGCTGCAAGAGGTTATTTACCAAAAATACTTTCTTTTAATCAATTTAGTCAACTGAAATTCTCTTAAACTTTTATATAATTTAATCTTGTAGCATAAACACCCATCTGTCACTCCTACAGCACACCTCACCACTGTCTCGCTGTCATGTCCCAAACCACACTCGCATACTTCTCTGCCACATCTGACTTTCATACAATACCACAGTTCCTCTCTTGGCAGCCTATCATATGCCTTCTCTGGAAAGCACATGATAGGGTGCCAAAGACACAGTGCATTCACCTTCTTACTTTCTTTATACTTCCCCATCTGCACTTTAAAAGCTGCTCTGCTCTGTTTGAGAAATTAAAAATGAACAGAATAACAAGTGGCACTAGTTTTCTTGCTGCTAAACAACTAGAAGTTTTAGATATTCATTTAGAAAAGCTGAGCATCAGCTGTAAAATAGGAAGTAAACTGAACTTTTTTTAACCGTAGGTTAAGGTACAGGAGTTATGAAGGTAACAACAGCACAGAGGAACAGAATGAACCACAGGTCCAGTTTAAAATCTTGGTCTCTGGGTACACAACACTGAGGCTCAAGTAATCATGTGACTGGTGGCAGAGCACAAAATATGCAAACCACTAGTGATCATAAGACAATGTTTCTAAGCTGGAGAAAAAAACTTTGATTAAACTGGACTGTACACCAGGCCTATGTGCCCAGGGTGTGTCTTGTGACATGTGGCTGCTGCACCAAACTGATTGTATTTCCAAATAGAAAAACTAACATGTTATAGCAGTTGCTATGGGAAATAGCTCAACCTGGAGGTGTCTGACGATATAGTTATGGTCAATACCATGTATATAGGGTGACCAGATGTCCTTCTTTGCACTGGACTGCACGCATTTTCATCTTTTTTTTGTATCCCACATTTTGATTGGTTCTGTACCTCTCAAAAATCCACACTGAATGACATTAATCCCCATTGATAATTTGCCAGAGGTTTTATGCTGGATGCCCTTCCTGATGCAACCCTCCATGGTGAGGGGCTTGTGTCCCCACCTGGAATTGAATCAGGGACCTTTCACTTGTAAGGCAAATGTGTAAACCACTACTCTATGGGGACACTCATAATAGATAGAGTGTACATGAACACTTGTCACGCCTAAGGAAGTACCTTGATCTAAACATATTACTTTTCTTCTTTGGATATACAATCCTGGGCTCAACCTCGGTTTCATTTATTCTTTCTTTATGACAGACAGAGGGAATCTGAAAGTGCAAGCAGACTGTTGCATGAGAATAGTAAACCTGAACCTGTACAGTCTATTGTGTGCGGTTTTTAAAAGGCAGCTACACATGATATATATGCCACGATACAGTATTATCATAATGCTTAACTCACGATATGACATTATCATGATTTTGGACATTTTGAAATATGCTCAGTATTGCAATACTGTGATTTACCACCTTTTTTCAAGATAAAGTTCTCAGTCTGTTCCTCTCACTTCAGTCATTTTTGTTTCTGCAAAATGGGATTATCAAGCAGACAGACTGAGCAACACTGTGATTAAAACCCGTCAAAAAACAAAAATTTTGTTTGTATTACAGTCTCATCGACCTTAACAAAATGCAAACATTTGTGGTATACCTTACCATTACATGCACTTTGAACAGAGCAGCTTGTACAACAAAAGTTATGCAGCCCCTTCAGCAACTGAAAAATTTGAAAATGCACTTAAGATTTTATTTTTCCATCACTCTTCTTCTTTTGGCTGCTCCCGTTAGGGGTCCCTACAGTGGATCATCTGCCTCCATCTGCATGTCCTCCTTCACTACATCCACAAACCTTCTCTGTGTTGATTATTCCAGCACTAAAATGTTCAATTTGTATTTGCAATTTTGCCTGTATCGATACAACACTGCCACACAAAATATCGCAATACGATATTGTATCAGTTTTTTCCGCCACCACTAATATATACATGGGGTATTTGTTGTATGTCATGTCCCACTGTTTGGTTTGTTGGGATCTGATCATGCTGCATGCATATGAATACAGCTGTGTTGAAATAGTGCATCACTGAGGAACCAGAAAAGAAAACACAGAAAGTAAAAGTACAGCAAGTGAAAATGAAAGTGAAGTAATGAGAACGCCTTTCGTGATTTTTACCTGAAATAATCACACGAGGCTGCCAGAAGTATACGGTGGGCTTGTATTGGCCGACCCTCCACCACCAGAACAACATCATACAGGATGCCACTGTGTCTGAGAGCCAGCAGGCCGTCCAACAGGCTGCGAAAATGGGCTGAACTTCTGTAGGTCTGTCGGCCAGAACGGCGCGACGACCCGGCGCATTCCTCCGCTGGCCTCGCTCCATCCCCAGCTTCAACACAGTGATGTCCGGGCTTCATCCCTTTTTATCTGTCTGCTACATACATCACTCAAAAGTTGTCTTCAGACGCCGCTAAAGAGGAGTCAAACGACACGAACATGCGCAGAAATAAACAAGAACCCAAGGCAGCTAAATATGGGCGGTAAGGCTCGCTTTAAATGTCAGCGTGGGATTACAGATTTATACACGATGAACACCACAGACTAGCTCCGCGGACCTGACAGCAAGACAAACAAACACAAAGTCACAAACAATCTCCTACCTTGGGCTGGCTGCCATTCCGCTGCAGAGCCGAGAGATGACGTTTTAACTCGTTTAAAAGCCAAACACCAGCTAGCAAGCTAGAGGCTACCTGCTAGCTGATGCTGCGCACTGTAGAAACAGCAGGAGAGACGCTTAAAAATAAAAACAAAAGCACTGCATGAGAAAACGTCCTCTTGTTATTCAAAACCAGACAGGTTTATATCTACCGTACGGTCTCAGCGACACCAAAACCCTACGTGAACCCAGTCGCCCGTCCGCCTGTCAGAAAAGAAATTGTTTACTTTTTGACGTTTGGCCGTGAGATCAGACACCATTGGTCTCTGCCGTACTATTGTCCCGCCCAGCTTCTGAAATCGAGCCAATCAGGAAAAAGTAAATAATATAAGCGCTGAACAGGGGCGTCAAACACGCTGCCCGGAAGGGGACCAGAACCGGCCCACTGAATAGTTTAGGACAGGGGTCTTGAACCTGCGGCTCTTTTCCCTTTCTCCAGTGGCTCGCTGTGGCTTTGACAAAACAGTAGATTAATATGAAAACGACCCTCTTAATTTTGAACCTCAACTGCGATGGCGAACATTGATGTGTATGCACAAATGATGAGTCCTGAGGAATTTAAACCGAAAGCACAAGTTATGGAGGAAAACTGAGGATTCAAAAGTGCGTGGAAAGACTTGTCACTTGCATGCTCACTTTGCTGCTGGATGTAAGTCAAAATAAAACTGAAACGTTCCTGTTTTTGTTTGCTTTTTCTATAAATAAAGCTATGGGCAACTTTCAAATTTATTAGGTGGATAGGTAGCTTCTTTATTGTCATTTCCAGCGTGTACAAGTGATGAATGAAACAAAACAATGTTCCTTCAGGACCATGGTGCTACATTTACACCTAAGAAACACATTAACGCATACATATATAAACAGTGCAATATAGGACATTTAACAAAAAATAAAAAAAAAGACAATAACAGGCAGCGCTGACCATTTTGCATTCTGGGTTAGAAATAAAGCACAAGTGATATTATCAAAGTAGTCTCCTTTGAATTTCATTTCTTTGAACAAAAGCAGGACTCAGCTTGGCCTGCAAAGCTTTACAGCTGCTCTGTTTCAAAGTAGGCCAGAACATGTTCCAACAATCTTTCCATTTTGATGGTGACAGAAATAAGTAAATAATAAGTGAGCAGTTTTAGTCTTTATAGTTTTATGATCCCTTTCAAATTCAACTAACACTTGGTTATTTCTAATCAAAATGTAAAGTTAAAGTACCAAATAATAATAATGAATAGCCCATTGACAGTCTTTATGACATGTGACAGAACAGTCACATGTGGTAAGATTACTAGTGTCTTGATACACTCATTCATACCTAATCAACTGTGTCCCTTTCTTTAAAATGTGGTAACATAAGATAAGAGAAGATATACATTATTTCAAAGTTGCAATTTTTTTTGTTAAAGCAGCAGCTAAAAACTTAAATAAGTAGATATTACAAGGCTCAAATATGTTTTGTGGCTCCATGCAGATATTTTTTGGGTCTACAATTGCTTAAAAATGGCTCTTTTGATAGTAAAAGTTGCATACTCCTAGTTTAGGAAAATGTGGAAATTTCAAAGGAGGCATATGTTTTGGACCCTTAACTGTAGTTTTATCAGTTTTACCAACAACCCATGGTCTCTTATACACCCAAGTTAGAAGTTAAGAAAAAAAATTAGTTGTTTTCATTATTAATTTATTTTAGTTTATTATTTTCTGTGAATTCACAAGTAATTTTTGTTTTTAATTACAGGATATAATCCTTTATTTCCTACAGTTTAATCATAATAAGCCTTGCAGATAGGTTTCTTTGATTAACTACAGTAGCATTTATTTATAATTTTGAAAATGTGATATGTAATTATTGAAAGCATACATCTCAATCTCATTGATTGAATACCTACTTAAACTTCTATGTAAATAAAGTAAGGGGAACAATTTAAAGCTGTTTTTTCTTTACAAGTTATTAGTGTCAGGGTTTGCTGTGGTGGTGGACTTCAAAAGCGGACAGAGACAGGCTTAAAAGTGAAGTGATTTATTTACAAGATCCTGATATAATAAACTCAGCAATCTTAGAAATGCGCAAGGAGTAACAAATCTTGGCACTGGGTCTGGGGAATTCAGAGAGGGTCCAGAATACACAGTGTGGTCCAGGGCTTCCAGGGTAAAGAGTACCAGAGGTCCAGAGAATCCAATAGAATGTCCGAGGCTCTGAATAGTGAGTAGGGCAGCTTATGGCAACAGGTGTTCCAGGTGGGCGTCTTGGCAGTGCTAAAACAGGCACAGAGAAAACTTGGTTACAGGAAGACAAGACTACAAGAGAAGCTGAACATAAAAGAGACTTGGCCAGCCTTACTACATTGGCTGCAGCTAAATGTGCCAGCAGAGGGTGGAGGGAACAGTTTGGCTTAAATGCTCTCTTGATGAGGAATCAGGAACAGGTGTGCAGCCACACTCCACCACCAGACATGCCCACGCACCTGGGAACCAAGCAGATTGTTAATGAGCCTATTCTTACCCTGGATAGAGAGAAGCAGAGAGAAGTAACAAGAGAGATAGACAGAGAGAAAAAGGCAGGTCAGGGCAGGGGACCATGACAATTAGCTTTTCTGGTCTAGCCCACTTAAGATAATATTAGTTTGTATGCAGCCCGTGATTAAGGTGACCAGATCCCAACAAGACAAATGTGGTACAAGAAGTATTTCTGAGTGGGACAATGTGGGACATGTTACCAATCCTGAGACATTTAACATGTGAAGGACAAATATATTCTATGTGAACGTGACGTTTTCTACTCCCTTGCTATGTACTATAAATACACTGAGGATAAAAGGAAGATGACGTGTAGTTTTTACCTGATAGTCCTCTCATTCTCATGTATTATCCCTTTTCCCACAGTAACCTTTAAAATGGTTGTTAGCTGTTATTTATGTGTCCGGTTTGTTTAGTAATAATTTTGGTTTCAGTGGGGATGCATCCATCAATTAGTATATCACTTTTTGAGCTATAGGTTTCTTCTGAGACTCACAAATCAGTTTCACCAAGTTATTAGAGGATTCCCTGCCTTTATTGTAGCTGTACTTCTTTTTTATTTCAGGAAGTTTTCACCATATTCCAAAAAATCCAAATAGCTCAGGATTTTGTGGTGATTTGATTTTAATTGAATCTAATAATTTTTGTTATTATTGACAAATTAATCCATTAACACAGGGGTGTCAAAAATAGGGCCAGGCCAGAACTGGCCTGCTAAACGATCTAGTATGGCTCAATGGATTGTGAAATGGCTCAATGTGAAAATTGCAAAGCAGCAGCAGAATAACTTTTGGACTTCTCGCTGTATTTTCATTAGTTTTAAAGCCTTCTTACTGTCAGAGATATCACCCATGGCCTGGTTAAAAACAAAAAAGCGACATTTTCTGTAATTAAACAGAACATTTCTGTTTTTTAAGCACAGGAAAAAAAATTAATTTAACACATTTACAATATTTATACATTTAAATTTATTAAAATTTAGTCCTAGTGAGTCATGCTTACATGTTTCTTTGATGTACTACTCCAGCTTTTCTTTATAATGTAGAAAAACTGATCTGTATTACTGAAACTGTACTTTTTACTCATAAAACAGCTCAGGAATTAAATATGCAGTTGAACCTCTTTACACGAAAAGAAAGGGGAACAATATGGAGTTTTTTGCTTTGTTTTGTTTAATTTAGGTTGTTAGCCCATTGATCACAATGGGCTGTATGTGGCCCCGGATGTGAAATGAGTTTGAAACCCCTGCATTAATACAAATGCTTAGATGACTGTGACTGTTTTTGCCAAACACAAGAGGGCGCTGTTTCCTGCTCAAATATGTTTCAAGCCTGTTCCAAAGGGCTGCCTGCTGTCACACTGCATGTAGGGTGACCAGATGTCTCTGTTTATGTGGGACTGCACAACATTTGTATCTCTTGTCTCCCTGTCCCACGCCTTGAGACAATATCCCACATTCTGACTGGATTTACAAGACATGCACTTTTACAAACTCTGCCTTTTACACAATACACATGCAGAAAACAGGGAAAGTGTTGTTATAGAAAAGTGTAGGTTTGACTGTGTAATGCTATGCCCACCACGGAAAGTTGCAAGTCACCAAAAAGTAACTGCTAAGAAGAAAATAAAGCTGCAGTATATGGTAAGAAATAGAGTTTTTGTCTCTTTTACTAGAGTTATTATTTGATTTTGCACAAGGGAAAATGTGGTATGAGGTATAACAGTATTTGTGTGTGTTTTAACTGGCTAGAAATCGCTAAAATCATCAGATATGGCTGAAAAAGGCATGCCAGTCTATGGATGCATCTCTACTGAATCCAGAGATGGCTACCAGACAGAACAGCAGGTATAATAAAGTAGAATACAGGTGTATATCAAGACTATGAAACCATAAGAACAAACTGAAGCTTCCTTTGTATTTTCTCAGGAAGAGATTTGGAAAATTTGCATTCAGAGATAATGTATTTGGTGTTAACATGTTAAATGCCAATCTGATAGTTTATTGTAATTTTATTTTTAAGTTAGATGTGAACATTTTAAACTATCTCCCAGCATTGTTAATGTTTCCAACAAGGTCCCACACAAACACAGTTTTTGTCCCATATTTAATTTGTTGGGATATGCTCACCCTGAATGTGTGTCATAAATACACATGCACCAGGGACTGAAAGTAGGATTTATTCTGTAGTTTATCCCAGTTTATTATCATTATTTTAATTTAGAAGGCATAAAAAGCTACACATCTACAGCAGTTTAGGGCAAATGATTTTTTGTTTTTCTTTATTATAGTGCTGGTGGCTCTAGTTATTGCTAAACTACAGTAGTTGGACTGAGGCTACACAATAAAAATCAAGTACTAATATGATATTAAGAGTTATAAAATGATTTTAAAGATACTTTTTAATCATTAATGCCAACTGTTTTTAATATTTGTTAGTTCTGACTCTCTAGTATTCTGGTCTCCATCTTTCCAGATTTATTTTCCAGTTTGATATCTTCATGAGCACCCAGATAGATTTCCTAAGGCCACAAGTCACAATGCTTTTCTCCCCTAAATTTATTGTGGCTTCCATATTTTTCGGGCTTTACAGTCTCATTCATCATCTGGTGAGATTTCAATTTGCATATATCATTCCCTGACACTGAGCGTAGTGATTTTTCCACCTGCAGAAACACCACAGGAATAATCCATCACTTGATGTATTTTCCAGTCCAATACAGTGTACACTGCATTGGAATGCACAGGGAAAATTGAGAGGGTGTCTCTGAGGGGCCACCTTTTTGTCTCGGGTGCAGAAATGCCCTTTATAAACAGCAAACAAAATTTTGTTTACAGATGTATTGTTCATCTGGGTGAGGAAATGCACTATCACAGTCTTGCCTGTAATTCAGCCTGCTGCCTCTACCTGAACAGCAAACACAAGCACAACTTATACACTGCATGCTTACTGTGTGTGTCTCTAAGTCAATCTTTGGCAACTAGACCTGAAATTGTTAAGTACTGAATAATCATTAGTTGCTGGTAGATGTCCATTTGATTTCTCCTATGCCTGAATTCAATGTCTTTAGTTTTTGCAGGGCTGATTGGACCAAAAGGATGTAAAAACTGTGACCAGACATTTACACATTTTCTAATCATTTTTCCCTTTTTCATAGCAATCAGTTAACTGGTTATACAGGCAAATCATATGCAGGTGAACCAACAATAAATTGGCTTACTTCCATATGATTTGATTATGATGGCATATTATTGTGCATTATTATCAGAAATACTCTGGTACTGTCCTGTGGTAATGGCACTAGTCATAACCCAGAAAATGTGACATCAAGAAATTAAGCTTTTGCCAAAAACAAAATGTAAGGTGTTAAGCCTTCTAAGCAGATCACACATACAGTATGGGCCAGAGGTTTGGGAGAAATGACAATTTTTTTGTAAATTTGCCTCTATACACCAACACAAATAGTAAAAATTTGATTGAAATGGAGATTTTTAGCTAAATCAAAGGGTTCGGCCATCAAAGTGCATGAATTTTTCAGAAAAACAGCAAAAGGCTTGGAAGACCACAGAAGACAACTAAAGTGGATTATCACAGAATTGTTTTCTTGGTTAAATAAAATCCTGTCACAACATCTAGCCAAGTCAAGGGCGCTCTTGAGGTGGCAGGTATATCATTGTCAAAGTCTACAATCAAGAGACGACTTCATGGATATAAATACAGAGGGTTTACAAGCCACTGGTTACAATCAAGAGCGGGTAGAGCCTGCCCAGTTCTGGGAAATAAATAAATAAATAAATCAGATGAAACTAAGATGAACCACAATGATGGGTAGGAACATGTATGGAGAAGGAAAGGAAGAGCTCATGATCATCACCACCAGATCCTCTGCCAAACATGGTGGAGGCATTGATATGGAATGGGCGTGTATGGCTGGCAATGGAACAAGGTCACTAGTGTGTATTGATAATGTGACTGCTGATAAAAGTAGTAGGATGAATTCTAAAATGTACAAGGCTATACTCTCTGCTCAGATTCAGCCAAATGCTTAAAACTGATTGGATGGTCCTTAACAGTGCAAATGGTTAGGGACTCAAAAGATGCAGCAGAAGCAATCTTTGTCAAGGCAAAGAAATGGGAACTTCTTCATCATTAATCTGATCTCAGACCAGCACAACTGCTTTTCTTACTGAAAACAAAACTGAAGGCAGAGAGACCCTCAAACAAGCAGCAACTGAAGGCAGCTGCAGTAAAGGACTGGCAGAGCATCTCAAGGGAGGAAACACAGCATTTGGTGATGTCCATGGGTTCTAGATTTCAGGAAAGGATTTTCATTTACGTATTTAAAAAAACCTTATATATAAAATTACATTATTTTGTCCCATTACTTTTGAAAATGGGGGCCCATGAATAAAAATAGTGGTAGTGTACAGCTGGACAGAGGAAAAATTACAAAAATGTGTAATTGTTCTAAAACTTATGGACCTAACTGCATATTTGCACACAGACAGACACTCATTTAATGATTTTCATACATATCTTGCTGGTTGGGCTTACATAACCACAGGTGGACACTAAGTAATACATGAGCTGTTCTGGTTGTTATGATCCAAGTGAGTGTGAAATATCAGAGCGTCTGATTTTTGTTGGTATTTGTTGTTACAGAGAGCCTGGTTTGTTATCACAGAGAGAACAGCACAATCGAATTTCCTTACATTAGGAAAAAAACTGTGCAGAAGGCACTCCATAGGCAAATGGAAGAAATGACAACATAATGAAAACAAAGTAGGGAGCATTTACAGAATTAACTGTCATTCTATACCAAACACACTTAGAAAAGTGATCTTTGCTACAGCAGTTACAAAGGCATAAACTGGGTCAGTCCTTGACCTTAAGCTTTTATTAGCATGTCTGTTATGCAAGTCTTGCAACTGTTATTAAACATCATGCGATTATCAGAAGAAGACTTTTTATGATGCTATTACTGACCGTCCAACCTGATTTGCAGAAAGGACAGGTACAATATGTGCTATGAACACAATGGGGCCTAACAAGGAACACAGTAGAGCAGCCTGTTGGAAAAAAAGTTAATATACCTGCTACACTCAATGGCATGGTTCCAGTATTCTGCAACTGATAAGAGATGGAACTGGCAGAGTAAAGGACAATACAGTTGATTAGTTTGGGACAGTGGAGCGCCAGCAGCCATTCATTCTACCTGTACACCATCAAAAATGGTTTCCATGCCAACTAACTGCCATCTGTAGTTTGGCACAGGAGACATGACTGGTAAAACATGGCACAAATACTAATATAAATACTACTAATTGTAATTATAGTAGTAAGAATAATAAGAAGAAATCAGTATTGCTTGCAAACTCAACTTAAATCTGTTCATACAATATATGGGCAAAAGTGTAGGGACACAGCCATTGATCATTGAATTCAGGTGTTTAATTCAGTCACATTGCTACAGGTGTATAAAATTAAGCACTGAACCACACAGTCTGCTTTTTCTAACATTTGTAACAGTGTGGGTCATTCTGAAGGGCTCACTGAATTTGAGTGCGGTATTGTAATCGGATTCCACCTTTGCAACAAGCATGTTCTGTGGAGGAGCAAATCATGCTTCTCCATCTGGCAGTCTGATGCACAATGGTGAATACCAGAAGAACATTGTCAGCTACAAAGTTTGGTGGAAGAGGGATAATGTTATTGGGTTGGTTTTCCAGGTTTGGCCTGACCCCCTTAGTTCCAGTGAAGGGAAATCTCAATGTTTCAGTTTACCAAGACATTTTGGGCAATTCTGTGCTTCCAACGTTGTGGGAACAGTTTGGTGGAAGCCCCTTTGTGGTCCAGTATGACTGTGCCCCTGGGCACAAAGCAAGGTCCATGAAGGCATGGCTGGATGAGTTTGGTGTGAAAGAACTTGAGTGGCCTACACAGAGCCCTGATTTCAACCCCGCTGAACTAATTTGGGACGAACTATAATGAAGATTGCAAGCCAGTCCCTCTCATCTAACTTCAGTGACCTCACAAATGCTCTTCTGGATGAGCTGGCAAAAATTCCCACAGACACTCTCTAATCTTGTCGAAAGTCTTCCCAGAAGAGTAGGGACTGCTTTAGCTGCAAACAAACAAATAAACAACAAATTCCTGTTGGTGTAATGAGTAGGTGGTTGAATACTTTCGTCCATATAGTGTAGGTAAATCTTTGGGAACAGTCAAGCCGTATTTCTGACAATGCTATTCACTTTGGAGAAGGGTTTTAATGACTGAACACTAATTTATGGAGCCAACATACACTTGAGGTCTGCACAGGAAAAATGCACCACCAAATAAATGATACATCCTGACACAAGCTGCATTTGTTAGGAAGGTTTAGTCTGCTGCCATGGATAGCAGACTTGAAATTAAAGAAAAATTACCCTTAATCTTGTTCTGTGCTGCTTTATCATACAATATTAACTGTGGATGAATGAAATCTTGTCACCCTTGAGGGCCACATCAAATGTTAGTGAGGGCCACCAGTGGCCTGTTGGCTACGAAGTCCTGAGCAGCCAAAATCTTTTAGACAGCTTATAAAGGAAAAGGACCAGTTTGAAATGAACTGTATCTCGTGTGTTATACAGACACACTGCTCCGTGATTCATAGACTGAAAGGGTGGTTATAAAGTGACTGAGGTGGCAGGTGCAATTTTCTTTGGGTTGCTTGGTTATTTTGAAGCAAGCAATCCATTTTCTTTTCCACTGCAATCTTACAACACAAAACTTTTCAGTATGCTGTTTGATGAGGCATGCCGGCTGTCTTAAGACAACAGCCACTCGGTGATACATGGCCCTCCCAGAATGATAAACAGCACAGGGTCATTTACACCGCTATGACAGATCTGCGTCAGTATTTCCTTATGAATCATTTGGTGAGAAATCACATTTGGATACTGTAGAGTGATAATTTGAAAAATAAATGCACATTTTTTGCTTGTATACAGTGAGGAATCGTGATAATTAAAATAACAAGGGAAAATATTGTTTGACCATATTGTCAACTCCCATGTAAGCTTAAGTGGTGTGTTGTTCTTCCTCGGGTTTGTCGTTCATTAAGGTCAGAGTGAACTTTGGAAAATGTTGAAACATCACCCTGCCCCAGTGTGGAATTAGAGAAATCCATCCATCCATCCATCCATCCATCCATCCATCCATCCATCCATCCATCCATCCATCTTTTATTGTCAAGATAATTTATTGTCATTGTTCAGCACTACAAACAACAAGAGCAAGTGTTGTTCTCTGAGATGTAGTGAGCAATGATCCATAAGTACAAAATATACATTTATATCAATTATAAAGTGACGCATGGGAGTAGCAAGTAAAATATAAAAAGAGTATATGCAATAAATTGCATTTGCAATTGCATATGTATATTTATAGGTATATTGTATATGCAATGACATATACCATCACACTTATATATGCAACTGATTAATTAAAGAAAAAAAAACAGAGTAAAAGTCACTCAGTTTGTGCACTGTTCATTTAAATAAAATGTAAAATTTTGTAAAATGCAGGGCAATAATCTTATAGCTTTTTGCAATGACAGAAAGTGGGTGGATCACCACTTTTTCACTCATGGCCCACACTTGCCAGGAAGCTGGACATTTCCCTGTGGAAAATATTATCCAAGACAGCAAGCAGAAACTTGATAGCACCAGATTGCTTACTGGACTGTCCTCTGATAGCTGCCAAAGGAAAAGTATAGTCTGTGTGCCATGAGCAGTTTGCCTACACTGCTTATAGAATATCTTTGAAAAAAACATTATGTCTGTTGTTTTACATAGGCAGGCCATCATTTTTGTAATGCTCATTCAAGCACAACCAGTGTGCATTTCCTGTGAGGTCTTTCAATCTTATACAGTAGCACATGATAACTACCATCCTTTCCAAATCTTGCAAAGAGGCGAAGTAGAAAATAACATTTTAATTGGGACATGGCTGTGGCCAAGAACCCGAGTGGGAGGGTGGTCATATCCGCCATGTGTCATCAGACTCATATTGGAGAATGTTTCATGGATCAATAAAAACTTGCTGTCCTCCCTTTATCATGTTATGCTGCCTCTGAATTCAGTTTTCACCTCTTGCCATTGGGAGGAGGGCTATTTTGAGGTGTGACATCTACCATTTTATTTGCAGTGACAACATTAGTGTAAATTCGGAATCATACGCCAGCACCAAGGAACACTGGGGCAAAAGACAGGCAGTACGAAACACTGTGTACGGTGCACACAGATGTGAGCTGAGCAGAATACATATGTGGCTCGAGAAAGCAGGAAGGACATGCAAAACAGTTATATGTATTAAAGGAAGAGGGTCAGAGGGACTAATGCATGCTGTTAATGCAGTTGTGTTTTAATAGACTCCAATCACAGGCTCCTTTCTTTTCTGTTTCCCTCTTTTCTCTCTCTCAGTCAGTTTGTTCTATCTGTTTTAAAATTAAGTTGTTCTACAATACAAAATGTAATTCTTTAAGTAGCTTGAACCAAAACTGAAATCAGGATTTTTTTTTCTTTTTAGCGTTGCTTTATTTCAAACCTGGCAGGCTTTCCACTGTGGCTCAGACTTAGAAACAAAGATAAATTAGATGTAAATGCTGAGTTTAAAGGAATGGCAGATTAGAAGATTGATACAAATAGCATCTCTGTTATGCTGAATTGTGTACAGCTGTCTGCAGACACATTTATCTTAGTTTAGAAGCAAAACTGGAAATGGGAGCCGGTGACCCTGGCTCGAGAAAAAGAGAAAGACCAGAGAGAAGGTTCATGAATGTAGTGAAGGAGGACATGGAGAGGCTTGGTGTGACAGAAAAGGATCCAAAGGATAGAGTGAGATGGAGGCAGATGATCCACTGTGGTGACCCCTAAAAGGGAGGAGCTGAAGGTAAAAGAGCTTTTCTAGCCATGTCTAAAGCTAACAAAAGCTACTGTACAGAAATTCTAAAGCTCACTAATTAACATGCTATAGCACATAGGTTTAGGTTTTGTTCCAACCTTTGACTGTATTCTGGTGAACTTTTATGCACCAATTTGTAGAAATATATTTTTTAAATCAATGTGACAACACAAAAGAGTCAGGCAACAATTGACAGATCAGGATTATGATGTGATGAGGCTCTCAGGCACAACAACAAAAAGCATATAAAATGGGTCAGCCATGAGACCCAGTACTGCCGTCAGTGAGTATAATGGAGTTTTTACCGGGGCGTTTGTTCATCTCAAGGTAGGTGCTGGATCTTGAGCCACAACTCTTCTAAACTTGGAAAAAAATGTTTTACTTGGTTTTTATTTAACAAAATAGTTTACCACAAAACAGGCAACCCATTGTTTAACTCACTGTCAAAAGGAGAATGTCCTTACAAGGGCACTGTTGCCTTAATGAGTATATTGGTTTTTCAAGATAAATTGTCTTCTTTCATGATTTTATTTTAAATATTGCAGGTAATACATGTTCAAAAAACATGTGTGTGTGTGGGCAAGTGAGGGAGCATTTATCTTTCTTATTTTATGAACTCTGTTAACACTGTTTTCTTAATTGCTAGTCTCAAGTTCCTGATGAAAAAAAAACAATCACATGCATTGATTGTCTTCATCTGTGTCCAGAAAGATGAACTGTTGTTAAAACTGCGTATGCGTCATTGTGATTGACAAATTACTAGCCTAGGAGTGTGTCATGTTAATTTCAAAAGCTAAGTATGCAGCTCAACGCTTAGCTTGAGGCCACACAACAAATGAATGATAGCTTACTGACTATGTATGTCTCTTATATACAGTCAGTGATTGGAACCATGACAGGATTGAAAGGTAGCCTAATTTTTTATAGATCCAGCCTAGTTATTTAGGTTAAGCCAACCAGCTACTGGTAAAAGGTTCATATTTACCATAGGCCTATCCTGTACAAATATGATCATAGTATCAATCTATCAAATCCAACAACTCACAGCATTAAAGTTTAGCTTTCTTTTTTCTTTATTTTTAACTGTAATTATGAGTGATATAGGCTTTGGTGACTGTAGGCTACTATTAGGCAATAGTATGAAGTTGGCCCCTCTTTTGCAAGTGTAACAGCTTCGATTTTGGAGTATGCCTTTGGCATTTTTGGCCCATCCAAGAGAGCTTTCGTGAGGTCAGACATTGATGACTGAGAGGGCCTGGCTCGCAATCTCTGTTATAGTTCATCCAAAAGGTGTTGGCAAGAGTTGAGGCCAGGGCTCTGCATAGGCCACTCAAGTTCTTCCACTCTTCTTTATGGACCTTGGTTTGTGCACTAGGCCACAGTCATGCTGAAATAGAAAAGGGCCTTCCCCAAACTGTTCACAAAAAGTTGGAAGCATTGAATTGGCCAAAATGTCTTGGTAAGCTAAAACCTTAAGATTTTTTTTCACTGGAACTAAGGGGCCCAATTCTCTGGGCATTCACCAAACTCAGACTCTTCAGACTGCCAGATAGAGAAGCTCGGCACTTCTCCATCCTGTGCTTGGCTTTGAGCTTGATGGTGTAAATGGCATGCAGCTGCTTAACCACTGAAACCCGTGTCTTAAAGCTCCCAGCACACAGTTTTTGTGTTGATGTTAATGCCAGAGAAGGTTTGGGACTCCGCAGCTATGGAGTCAGCAGAGCATTGGTGGCTTTTATGCACTATGTGCCTCAGCACTCAGCAATGTTGCTCTGTAACTTTGTGATCTGCCACTTAATAGCTAAGTTGCTGTGGTTCCTAAACACTTCCACTTTGCAATAATGCCAGTTGTGTGGAAGATCTATGAGGGAAGAAATTTCAGGAACTGAACTGTTGTAATAGTGGCATCCTGTTACAGTACCACACTTGAATTCAGTGAGTTCTTCAGAATGACCCATTCTTTCACAAATGTTTGTAAAGGCAGACTGCATGGCTAGGTGCTTGATTTTGTACATCTGTGGCAATTAGACTGAATTAAACACCTGAATTCAGTGATTAAGAGGTGTGACCCAATACTTCTGTCCATTTTGTGCATGTAACAGACATGGAGTAGCATTCATATTTATCACTAACTAGTATTTTTCTAACTTCTGACTCTGTTTTCATTTCCATTAACTACTCTTGGAAATATTAGACCCTTTAGTGACTACTCCACATATTACAAATCCACACACAGATAGGGGCAGCAATGGCTCAGTGCATTGGAAGACTCGTTTGGGAGCCAGAGGGTTGCTGAAAGCTGCCGGCTCAAGACCCCGTCCGGACCTAGACCCGGTGGCCATCCAAGACCAGCCTCTCCCTGCACCCATATGTGTGGAGGTTTACCAGAGGCCAGATAGATATCAGCTCACCCCTCTAGCATTGCCGAGGTGCCCTTGAGCAAGGCACAGAACCCCACCCACATTGCACATTGGCACCTGTAATGGGACAGCCTTGTTCACCGACCTCCCTCACTGCATACTGCATGTATAAAGTGTGGGCATGTGCTCTACCAGTAAGAGTGTTGGTGATTTGAATTTCCCCATGTGTGGACGACTAAAGTTGATTGTTTGTTTACTACAACTATGTTTACCATATATTTGCAGTCTTTTTATGCTTTTATCTTTAAATTTTGCTGTCATCGTGGAGACAAAAACCAAGGTTGGTGAAAATGAACAGAAACAGAAAAACCAAAGCAACTGGATGATTTCAAAGACACTAAAAAGCTCAACAGATTTAAGAGTACTGCAGAGTCAGCTGATTAACACCTGTGGGCCCATCACAACTAACGGCAATGTGAACTATTCTTTATATAGGATACTGAATAATATAGACAGTTGAGATGGAAATATGAATCAGTGAAATTATGAACAATGTACTTACCAATGCTGAAAAAATTGTATATTTACTGACCAACATGTGCTGCTCCCTTAAGTCACATTTTAAGAGAGGAGCACCAGGGTGAGCTCCGTGTCAGATGTGATCTGTGCAACTGATGAGGGTTATTTGTCATCACAGGCCACCTGAGGCATTATGGCATTTGTTCATTGCTGGGGTTATTTAAAGCCTTGGGGGATTTGTAGAACTGTGTTGCTGTGATGGTGTCAAGGATCACTTCAACTTGATTCATGTAAGAGGCTGTAATACTGCAGGGGAGATTGTGTCACAGTTCAGACAGAATTTCAAAGGCACCACACACACACAAAAAACCCCCCCACGACCAAGCATATTTGATTCACATGTAGTTTACTAGAGGTTAGTAGACTTACAAGGCAGTGCAAACAAGACAAACAGAACTGAAAAAAAAATCTGATTCTGAACACAAAGAGGTAGGAATTGAAATGGTTTGGATCTATCATGACATGAAAAGCAGACAACAGGAGCGAAAACTGAATATAAGGTCATGACAGATTGTCCCTTTGTCACTGAGCTGTTTTGCCAACACAATGCATGTCTGTCTAGGGGTACTATGTAGATCAAATGATAGATATGGTTTTAAAAAGTTATAAAGTGGAATCAACATAGTAGTATTTTGCTGCTCATAAAAAGTTATGCATAAGAGTTACAAATATGATTATTTGTTAGATTTTCACTAGCTGTATTTGTCCTCATTGCTCACATATAGCTACAGAATATATCATTAAAAATATGACAAAGAAATAAAGGTGGAAAAAGATCACTCATATGGAAAACAGTGAATATTCATATATTTATCACAGTATCAAACCCAAAAAACAAAATTAAGGGATATTATGTGCACTCGAGAGTGACAGATGAAAGCTGTCTTATTAAAATCTCTGAGGTCTAAGTCCTGGTGTTCTCATTCCTAGTGAAGCATATGATGTTATCCTGCCAAAATATAAAGAATTCTCTAATGCCTTCAAAAAATGGCTGCAACTATCCACAAGTTCGGAAAGGGATAGTAAAAGATCTCCAAATACTTTGAATTTCTTCTAGAAAAAAAAATTCACAAGAAGAAAGATTTTGTTCATTTGCGAGTTTTCAGGACTGTCTCCCTCTGCAAACTCAGCATGAGAAGAAGCTCATACCAACTGTGAATCACAGTGGTGGAAATGTTATGGTTTATGGTTACTTTGCTGCCTCAGGGATTCAACAACAAATTCTGCATCCTATCAAATGTGAGGCCATCTGTCTGAAAGTTAAAGCATAGCCTTTACTTTTTCCATAGGAGGATATTCAATCTCTTGATACTTTTGCTTACTAAATTATTAAAAAGTCCACTTTCTTTGTGGCTGTGTCCACCTAAATCACCTTCTCTGGGCTGATTGTTTGCATTTTAGAATTTGTTGCAAAATACAGACATTTCCATTTATATGTGCATCAGAATGTTCAGAAAGTTATATTTCCACAACTCTGAATGCCAGCATGGATAGTAGGACAGCTTTCGGTTCATTATTGTATTGATTATACATAAAAAAGCACATACTGTACATGCATGCATTTGGTCCCTTATTACTGCCTGATATATGGATGTATTTTTACTAACCAATGTCTACTGCAATATAAAATACTGCATGGCACAATATTGCCATAATATGTGTGAGTGATCCATTTTATCCTGATCATTTCATCCTGCCATCATCCGTGAGCTATAAACATGGCCATAAATTAATCCCTGAAAAGAAAAACCTTGACCTGATCTGACTGAAACCTGTGTGAAAGTTAAACATGAAGATGTCCTAAAATTTACAGCCTTGTCACTATCACTAAATATACCATATCTATATTGCCTTAAGTGTCATCTGTAAAACAAACAGCCATAATTCCTTTGGTCTTACACATTAGTCAACACTGGCTCTCTGAGACTGTTTTTCTAACTCTGGTTACATTAGAACTTTATACCTGCTCCCTTAATGAATAATTAACCCTCTGATATGTATACAATTTGATATATTAAATGAATGCCTCATTTCAGCAGTGCTACTCACACTTATTCCCCAGCCTGAAATGTGCAACATGGAGAAACAACCTTCTTTAACTAAATAAGCTTTATTAGAAATAAAGTACCATATAAAGCAGAAGATGGAGACACTAGAAGTAGTGCCAGAAGTCACATGGTCATGTGACGGGAGATTTCTAGAGCACGTGTAAGACCTCCGCAGGAAACACAGCATACCACCCCCAAACATGAACTGGTTAATGTAAGGAAACCTCTCAATGAAACAGATTATAGTGGTTACACTTACACTATATGGGCAAAAGCATTGGGTCACCTACATATTACACATACTGAACCAAACTCATCCAACCATGTCTTTATTGACCTTGCTTTGTACACTGGGCCACAGTCATGCTGGAAAACAAAAGGACCTTCCCCAATCTGTTCCCACAAAGTTGGAAGCATAGAATTGTCCAAAATGCTTTTGTAAACTAAACCAATAAGATTTTTCATCACTGGAATTAAGGGACCCAGACCAACCCCAGAAAAACAACCCAATAGCATTATCCCTCCTCCACCAAACTTTACAGCTGGTACAGTGCAGTCAGGCAGGTAATTTTCTCCTGGCGCTCCCAAAAGCCAGACTTGTCTATCAGACTGCCAGATAGAGACGTGTGACTCATGACTCCACAAAAGATGTTTCCACTGCTTGGTGATGTAAGGCTTGCATGCAGCTGCTCAGCCATGGAAAATCTCACACAGTTTTTGCGCTGATATTAATGCCAAAGGAGGTTTAGAACTCTAGTCAGCAGTGTTGGTGACTTTACTTTATGATTTGCCTCAGCACTTGGTGACCTCGCTCTGTAACTTCATATGGTGTGCCACTTGACGGCTGAGTTGCTGTGGTGCCTAAATGCTTCCACCTCACAACAATACCACTTAGTTTATAGCACAAATTGATTTGTTGCAAAGGTAGCAATCTAGTACAGTACCACGCATGAATTCGGTGAGCTCTTTAAAATGACCCATTTTGTCACAAATGTTTGTAAAGGTGGATTGCCTGGCTTTTTTTTTTTTGCCGATATATTTATTGTCTTTTTCAAAATTATTTCACAAACACATAACATATACACATACATACATACATATACCCACATACACACTACCCACTGCATACCCTTGCATCATAAAAAAAAAAAAAAAAAAAAAAAAAAAATAAAAATAAAAAAATTAAAAAAAAAAAAAGAAAAAAAAACAAAGGGGGGGGGGAGAAAGAAAATGGGGGCTACGTTTTACAACATTCTTAAATCA
>VUQH01038033.1:0-21960 GCA_015106775.1 Etroplus canarensis | reverse complement strand
CTCAGAGGTGTTTGGTGGCAGAACTGAGAAATGAACCGATGTGCAATTAACTGTCTAATAACATGACCGTTGCATCTATATTCAGGCATGCGTTGAGGCATGGCGCTGAAACGTGAACAGACAGCCTTCTGTGACTTCACAGATACTTTACACCTTGAGAAGCAGCAGCGTTCACCCGCCACATCACGCTGTGCTTCTGCTGCACAGGCATACAGCAAAAATAAGTCACTTATTCAGGTCAATACTTCTCAGAGAATTAGAAATAGACTCTAGAAACCCAGCACATTTACTAAACTTTAACTCAACTAAAATGAAATGCATAGACCTCAGTGTGTGATCACCCTAACTGTGACCCTTGTGTCCTTGACCTTTGACCACACAATCTTATAAATGCTCTCAGATCTTCTACCAAACACAGGTGTTAACCACAAAGAGTTTAGAAAAGATCCAGGTCAGCTCCTGTAATGGCAACAAGATTTGTAAGGGACTGACAGACAGACAACCCGAAAAGACAATGTTGGAGGCATAATAATTGAAACATGGCAGAACCTGGTGTGGGTTGGTTAGGGAGGTGCAAAAGTAACCGTAGGCTTAAAAGGCAAAGCCAGAGTATTATTACAGAAAAGAATGAGACACAGTAATTGTTTTCTCTGTTATCTTGTCTTAATATCAGTGAAAGCCAAAATGAAACTGAATTGTTCAGTACTCTTTGACTTGTACGTCAATAACTTTCATTAAAATACAAAAAAGGGAAGAGCCAGAATGACTTTGGGAGATCAGATAATGACTCAGAAGACCAAGTGACACAGCAAAACACCAATGACCAGACTACAGCAAGCTGCTGAACTGAAGAGCTGACTTGCACTGATAGTTCAAGTGGACATAATGTGTTTAGTTATTTTTTGTCAAATAATGTGAAGGAAAAGCTCAGGCTTCAAACTGCTCTAAATGCCAGTTTTCCCCACTCATGGCTCTTAACGATGTCATAGTAACTGTATAAACCAAATATGGTCATCTCAGGCACACAGCTCTGGCTGTGCCTGCAAAAGCCACACCCACCTACTGTTCACAACTTCTATTTATGAGGAGCAACCAATCACAAGAAAGTGGCCTTAAAGGGGGTGGAGGTAAAACAGCTCAGACAGAGGATGAAACGAGGGCCCAGTGTCAGACAAATATGGATTATTTGAGTTGTGAATAATGCAAAGCTACTCTACTAAACTCCAAGAATAAAACTAAAGAGCTGGGAATGAGCGGGATAGGTCCACTTTAAAGGAGTTATACATGGACCTGCTGGCAGGAGGTACAACCTCAAGAAACTTGGACAGCACCAAACAAGACTGGACCGGCTGTAGGGGACTCTGCCGGGCCAAAACCATGTTGGCCTGGCCCTGTGAATAAAGCTCAGTAACTAGTCTGGTCTGGCCCGACACAAGGCCTCCTATTCTTAGATGCACACCAATTAAAAAGGGGCTGTGGCATGTGAGACAGCGGAGCTGCTGCTGCTGCCACATTTTTCCTTCACTTTCTTCATGTGATAGTTTGCTTTGCATTAACAAACAGCAGAATAACATACAAAAGGCAAATCACATGCAATGAGAATTACCCGTTAATTTAAAAACATCAGGACAACCAGTAAGAATCTATAAAGATAGACAGACTCATAACCTAAACAATAACTGTAGTCTAGATTCCACTGCTCTCTGTTTCCTCTCATGCAACACTGGTGTAACTGGATATGTAGTCTGCTACTGCAGACCCGCTACTGCCTCACAGAGCGGGAAAAGGGCGCCGTCCCACAGGGATCACAGCCAGTGGATCTTGGGAGTGTTCGTAGTTTGACAACTGAGCACCTGAGAAGGAAGAACCAGCCTCAAGCTACACCAGTGAACAGCTGTTTGGAGATCAACACTTTCCCAAGGTTGATAAAAAAAGACTGTGAAATGATGAATGATAAAGATCGAGATAAATACAGTGCCAAAGCCAAGTCGAGTGCTTCTACAGGAAGACAGAAAGGCCAGCCAAGATGTTCATGGCCATAATACGAAGAACAGAAAGAATAGAAAGAGGAAGACTGAGAAGAGCCCGGCTGCAGAGGTTGCTCTGGTCTCATTATCCGCTCAAGTCTGGACAGGTGATCATTAACATGTGTGCACAAACACACACAGACCGGGGGAGCCTCCTTCGTGCTTCATGTGCTGACAGGTAGTCAGTAACACAGAGCTGTAAAGTAGGGACAATCTTTCACCACAGCGTGCACACACACCTCCCAGAGGAGGCCAACAAACATGTAATTGCTGTGTGCTTCTTGGCCGGCCTAATGCCCCTCAGATATGCCATTATGTGAGTCAACAGCTCAACGCCGACTGTTTTCAACATCTCCATCGACTGCGTCCAGCCACACACACACACACACACACACACACACACACACACACACACCTCTCTGGAGGAGCCTTGATATAGCAGTTAACAGAAACAAAGGAAAGGGAGGATTAAGGAGAGGAGGACAGAAGGAGAAAGGAGAGGAAACAGAGAGGAGGGGAGCAGAAGATGATCAAGAAAGGGAGAAGAGTGAGGAAGATGGAAGAAACATGTTAAAAAGGCAGGAAAGTGACAATCCTATTTGATTTAGTCCCACAAACATCTGATAGACTGTGCAGTGAAGGGCGAGATCCATCACTCCTGGATAAAAATACTTTTTAATTAATGGTGAAGTAACTTTACCAGAGGCTAAATGAGGGGTCACAGATGGGTGAATGTAGGATAAGAGGTTTTAAAAAAGCAATTTAGTAGGATGAAAGCTGAGTGGGATGAGGATAAAGGGGGAGGATGTTTATAAGAAAAACAGCAAGAATGTAAAATTAAAGAGGGAAGGGCCCATTCATAGTCAGTAAAAAAATAAATTGATGAATAAAATGTAATTCAAGTTCCCTCGCCCTCTTCTGGAAACAAGATCCAATAGAGAGACCCCTGCTGCTACAGGACATGGAAGAAATGAGGAACTGTCTCTGAGAAAAGTGTGTATGGGATCAAACTGGCCAACCAGAGCAGTCCCCACAGGGGAATACACAAAAACACACACAGTTTTAATCTCTGAGTGTGTGTGCAAGATGATCCCCCCCAAAACAATCTGAGACAAGACACGCAAGCTAAGATACCATCTACTTAAAACGTGTCTGAAATTTGTTTTACACCAGAAATTGTCTTAGATTTACGGCCCAGATTCCCCTCAGCCCACCACCAAGCTGTGTAGGATAAAAACATGTTCATTATTAATGACCACTTAGTCTGATTGGCTGCAAGTCTGGCTTCACTTCTAAGAATTCAGTCGAATAAGAATGAACAGGGTATAACTTCCCGTTTAATGGGTTTTGAAATATAGTCCAAAATGAATGGGTGTCCATGGAACTCCAGGCCCAAAATTGACCAATTATGAGAACATTGTTTTTTCCAACATGAGGGGTTAAGACAATAGAGCTCCCCATTTTCAATACAGTTTTTGTAACGATTAGGGACATGTTAGCACCACCACTCACTTTAAAGCATTCACAAATTGGATTTCATGCTTCAAAAGAGCAGCAGCCCCCTGACCACAACAACCAGCTGGAACATACAGCCTAGGATACACACCTCTGTAGCAACCCTGACCCATCAAGATAAGATGTCCTGTCATAAAACAAAAACAAATATGACTGAATGATCACAGTGTTTGCAGAAACGTCTTTGTCTAGAACCATGTCCAAAAGATCATTTCTTCCTTCATTACAGCTGTAGGAGAAGCATGTTTTACTGGAACTGGATTTTCTTAAGAACTAAAGTGAGCTTTCTGCTAGGCCTCACCACCAATAAAGCTCAATTTCTACCTCTGTGGTCACTGTACATGGAAAAAATACTGAGCCACACCTCTTAGTCACCGAATTCAGGTGTTTCTTTGAGTCCTATTGCCACAGATGTATAAAATTCAGCACCTAGCTACGCAGTTTGGCTCACTGAATTTCAGCATGCCACCACTGCAACAAGCAAGAAGTTACAGAGAGGGGGGTTGCCGGGTGCTGAGGTGCATCGTGTCTAAAAGAGGCCAGTGCTCCACTGGCTCAATGACTGCAGCGTTCCAAACCTCCGCTGGCATCAACATCAGCACAAAAACTGTGTACCAGGAGCTTCATGGCATGGGTTTCAAGGCAATATGTAGTAAAAATTTTACAGAGGTGGACATCAGGTTACAGCATAGATTACAGCGTAGGATTTCACAACAGTTTGCAGTTACGCAGATTTAACACAGATTCATAAATTGGTGGTATTTGGAGCACTTTTAACAGAATCCTCTGACAAATAATGACCTGGTCAAAGAAGTCTGCGCTCCAGCTTTGGTTAAATTCTACTATTTTATTTGTCTGTTCACTAGCACTAATTAGCAGATATATCTGTGGGTTGCTTGAGTACAGTTTATGGCTACAGCGAGCAAGCATAAGCAGGACAACTTGTCACTTTCTTCTGTTCACTGAAAACTCTTACAAGTGCACTCTGGGCGATTGAGACTGAATGAAAAGACTCTGCTGACAGTAAGATTTTAACCAAGTGGCCAAGCAAAGTAAACTTAGCTCTTAAAACCAAGCCACCCAGATGCAAATTTCACATCTCTAGCAGCTGAAAAGTTTTTACAGCTTTGAAAACAATGAGCAGCACACCTTCCAGTGTCAGGCCACATTTCAAACTCAAACTACAGAAAACACATGCAGTGTAGCATACAACCGGGTGGAGTAAGGCTTATGTTAAAGCTTGTCAGTTTACTGGATTTGACTTTCTGGTGTTATGTAACAGCTGCTTTTACAGTACAGGAGGGACTAACCACCCTAATCCAAACTACAATTCCACCACTTTAAAAACTGACGTGTCAGTTTACCAGCCAAAAAATGTTTCTTGACCAATGCTGACTTGACTGACTTCTGTTAATCCGTCACAGCGGGAAATTTTTCAAGCAGCTTTCTGGTGGCTTTTAGTGATTTGCTGCTGTTTTATGAGAGGAAACTTCGAAGATAAAAAGAAATGAGAAGGAAAACTAGGGAGGGAGGAGGGGAAGAGAAAGGGGAGGGAAGGGGTAAAGTGTCAAGTGATGTGGTTATTTATTAATTTATTTATGTCTCTTCCTGTCTTTGTTGCTCAAAGAGTCCTTCCACGGGTCAGGTTGCACCGGTGCCCACAGAGAGCCTCCCAACCTATTTTCAGATCAGCAAGGTCCCCTTACAAGATAACACTACCTTATTTTTTTTATACACAATGGCTATGTAAGATGAACAACATTAAAATATTAATATAGTAAATAACTGTGGCTTTAATTCAGCCAGACTGAAGCCTCATGGTTTCTGACTTCATGTTGTGAAACATGTCGGTTTTATTCTGCTTTGGCTTATTGACAGGAAAAAAAGAAGAGGGGTTTATACCCGCAGTGAATCCAACTGGAGTCATCATACATCCACATAATACACAGTCCCATTTTAATTGTTTCTTACCCACTGCGTTAGCATATTTCAACATTATGAGGCAATGCTGTGTGTCAATAAAAACTGCTGGTGACTTGGGTAAGTTGTTCCACTTCCAAATCACACAGTCGATCATTACCCAACTAAATGTTGACACTGCCCACCACAAAAGGCCCACACTGTCTTCCTAATCCACTGCATTTGCATTTCAGGCCTTTGACTGATGCATTGTCCAACCATAAAAAGTTTTGGTGTCTTTTCAGAGCTTTTTATAAGTTTCAACAACTCTTGAGGGAATCCCTCCTATTTTAGTTTATTCTCATTACAGGAACTAGGAACAAGCGCAAAACCACGTTCGGGGGACTCTTTCAGCTCCTACTTCAGTGTGGATACTCTCTGATACAAGAGAGGCATTTTAAAGAAAGTACAGTCCTGCGAAAAACTAAGTACACCCCCAACTGCTTCCATAGGAATTAAGAGGGAAAGCAGTAGCCAGGAGCCGCTAATCAAATGCCCTGCATTAACTGATCAGCCAATGTGAGAACTTCTGTAAAAGCAGAAGTTGTGGCAGTTTGCTCATCTAGAGAATTCATGTATGTTAACACCAGGAGAGGACGTCCCAGCAAATTCACTACAAGGTTAGACTTTGCAATGTGCAGAGGCCACATATCAGTACAACTGGAAAAGGCCCGAACAAGGATGGCTTGTTTTGAAGGGTCGCCAGGACAAAGTCTCTTCTCTCTAAAAAGAAGGTCTGCTGCAAGACTTCTGGAACAATGTCCTTTGGACAACCAAAAAACACCAAACACAGCCTATCAGCATAAACACCTCATACCAACTGTCCAGCATGGTCCATGGAGGGGTGATGATTTGGGCTTATTTTGCAGCCACTGGATCTGGGCACCTTGAGGCAACCATAAACTCCTCTGTATGTATAATGTGAAGCAATCTGACAACTAAAGTTTGGTCCAAAGTAGGTCACAGAATAGGACAATGATCCTAAGCACAAGAACAAATCTACAACAAAATGGCTGAAAAGAAAAGAATCCAGGTGTTGCAATGGCTCAGTCAATGTTCAGACTTCAAACTGACTGAAATACTATGGCGGAACGTTAACAGAGCTGTGCATCAACGAATGTCTGCAAACTTCAAGGAACTGAAATAATTTTGTAAAGAAGAGCGGCTCTAAATTCCTCTACAAAGATGCAAGAGACTAATAAAGTCATAGAGAAAACCATTGCTTCAAGTTACTGCTGCTAAAGGTGATTCTGAAACATACTGAATAATGGAGTGCACTTAACGTTTCATAGGACTGTAGAGGCATGTGAAAAATTTCTTTTTCAGGTACTGTGAAAGTTTTGAAGACCGAGAGCTAAGATTTGGGTCCGAAAAAGAAAAACGCAGATATCAATCACACTCAGCGAGCATTTGGAATGTGCTCAGCAGTCAGAGGACAGTGATTCATGTTGGTATTTGTTATTTGCGCACTATTTTTTTAAATCAGTGTAGGGGCATTGAAACTGAAAAGAAATTTCCTTCGGTCTCATTATGTGTTGCTTTAAAAATAGTATGACGAACTGCAGAGGTTTCATCTTTGCTTATGGGGCTTGTGGGCTTAACTTTGAGAACACTGGGGCTAGATGTTTCAGTAGGTTGCTTCAGCACCACCAAAAGATATCCACATACACATCAGCTCTATAAGCAACAGGTCAATCAGAAATGGACCAACATCGAAGCCCAGGTTTTCTCAACTCTTTAAGCAACAGGCAAAATACGCAATTTTTACTTGCGTTTACTCTGAATGTGCTGCCTCATTCATCCAAATAAAGCAGACTAACATAAGTGAAAGTCAAAAAACAACACTGTGTGTATGAAAAAGCTGCATCGACTTTAGCCGGCTGTTCCACTGGTGCTACACAATTAACTTAATATCATCCAAGCGAGTGGACAGCGCTATTCATCAAATTCCAACCCTAGCCCTTCTCCTCATGCCAGTCACAACTTTGGGCTTCACAACGTTTCCGACTGAAACTCTGCCTTCAAACTTCACTGACACCCTGAAACCCACTGAACCTACAACTGCTAGCAGTCACTCGAAGGTATGCATTTATCAAAGGAAGCTAGACTTTCTCGCTCTTTGGTCCAAAAGTGAATCTGAAATTTTTTTCTAGGTTATCTTTGAGGGAATTTTCATCTTATCAGAAATAAGCTACTGAGGCAGGTATGAAAAGGTGATTATAGCCAATAATTTTTCCCTGTTTTCACTTCAAAACACAGGCAGGACGCTAGCAATATTAATCCTCCAAAGCATGTGTAATCACTTTGGCTGTGGCTACACCTTTTAAAAGAAAGTTCTTTGATTACCAGGGTGTAACTTGCAGTAAAGCAATAAGCAGGAGGAGACAGGGAAGCTCAATGCCACCCAAAATGTTAACAAAAAGGTGGCATCAATGATTAATGAAAAATACATTTTCAATTAATATCCAACTTCTATAGTTTCCAGAAAGTTACACATTTATATTTCCCACCCACAAGTTCCAAGTTCATCCTACATGAGGAAGAGTTGACGGCTAAACAGAGAATCACATTGCGTTTGTTCAAACAAACAAGTTTGTGCCATAGACTGCAATTCTTTGGTGACAGCTCATAGCAGGAGGCGGCTGAGGGGGGCGAGGAGATTTAATGAGGCTCTTCCTGGGATTAAACGAACTGACGAGAAGCGACGGGAGAGAAAAGGGGGAGACTCTCCAAGAGCGGCCTTTGATCTTGTATCCAGAACAGGACACCTAGCAAACCCTGGATGAACTAAGCACACAAAGCACGAGTGTTTTATAGCAACAGGGTACACAAAAGAGGAAAACAGATTTATTTGTAGCAAATGTCATGCATTATTGCTTTCCAGATTAGTCTGATTTTCCCCTTTGCAACAGGAGATAAAATTATCCAGATAGGAAAAAAAAAATATATATATATTTTGTTTTCTCAGCTCTGTGGTACTGGTTGTGCTGACCCCACCCACTTCAGCTGGCAAAACAAACCACAAACATCTCACTGCAAATTTGCTTTTCTCATGCCAAGACTGCAGAGTGGTGACAGGATGACGGGTAAAGGTAAGGAGTGAGTTCAGAAAGGCAGACTGAACTAAAAGCGACTGTCAACTCTGCCGCACATGACAGATGTCAGGAATGCCTGCTATGTTCTTCCTCCCTAAAACTCCCTTTTGTAGCAAATCTTCACTTTCTCCCTCTCCTCCTCTACTTCCACCATCGTCTGGTTCATCTCAGATTGTTCCTGTACTCATACATCACTTTGGAGTGAGAAAAGCTGTCTTGTAACGCATCCTTCCTCATGAAATTTTGATTGTGCAAGTAGCTGTTTGGCAACACAGCTCTCAGACACACGAATGGAGGACATTCAAGTTGGCCCTTAAAAATGATTACATACAAACTCTGTCTAAAATAGAAAGCCAAGAGTCAGTGACATTCGGGAAAAAGCCAAGATGATCACAGAGTGGAGTTATGCTTTAAACAATCAGTGGGTGGTTCAACTGCAGAAGCTCAAACTATTAAAAATGAAAAAGATCATCTGTCCAATAAGTCATCAAATCAAAGCAGTCCCAAAGCCAAAAAATGTTGACAGAAGTCAACTGATGGCCTTTATTTTATCACTAACATAAAAAAAGTCAATGTAAAAAGTAGGACCAACAATTCTGAAACCTAAACCAACACTCAAAATAATGGCATTGCAGTCCATCTACCCATAACATAATATCCATGTGGAGCTGTGAATACCAAGTTACAAAATGCTAGTCAGCTGGTTGGTCTGCAGGGTTATGCAAAAAGCAGTCGATGGATCGGAAAAAAACTTTTACCAGTGGTGGGACTTGGCCCACCTTAGAAGTGACTTGAATTGATCCAGATCTGGATCTAGGATTTTTTTTTTTTTGAGGGGGCATTAGGCATCCTATACCAATGAAGAGTAAATAAACACCTTTTGCTGCTCCCTTGTATTTCCCCAGTGGGTTGCTACAGTGGATTAATCTGCATAAGGTAAATTGGCTCAGATTTGACACCGGATGCCCTTCCTGATCCAACCCCCTCACTGTGGGAGAGGCTTGTGTCTCCACCTGGTCTTGAACCAGGGATCTTTCACTTGCAAGGTGAATATGTGAACCACTGCAGTGCAGAGAAAACCCTATCTCAACAAATACCCAAGGACATAATACAAATTAGCAGATATCAACTTGACAAAATAATTTTCTAAACTGATTCAGGTATTGTTCAGGATCCTGGGATTGAAATTGAGGTGTGTGCACATATGAAGCTGTGGGAAAGTAACCAACAACAGGTTGGCTTGAAACCAATGTCAACCTGTCGCAGAGACAACATAGATTCAGCAGAGTTTTAACAGTAAAACACCTTCTGATCCAGATACATCACAGCATCATGATATTTTGCATGGCAATACTGTATCAAAGCATGGATACCCAATATCTTATATAAAACTGTAAGTTTATAACGTGCTAGAATAAAATCAACTGCTTTTTCTGTCCACCTACATAGCCTGTGTCTATTTTCAATTCTTCAGTTGTTGAAGAGGATAAATAATTTTCGTTGTACTGTTCAAAATACATGCAATAGTATAGCAGTCCACATGTCTGCATTCATTTCAGTTGGAGAAGACTAACACCAGCAGTTCAGTTTGGCATTTCTTACTGGTTTTAATGACAATGTCGGTCAGTCTGTCTTTTTGCAGCAATAACAATGACTGAAGTGAAAGGACCAGAATGAGACAAGAATACCGATCCTGACAAAGTTTACCTTTGGGGATATAATTTGTAGCTGAAAAACGGTGATGTACTGCAATACTCAGCATATCGCAAAATACTTAAAATCTCAATAATATTGTATCCTGGGGTCTCCAATTCCCACCTCTAGCCAATTAACTGTAAAGATAATGGAACAAAAGCAGAACAACTTAAAGCATCCAGAACCCAGAACTTACTGACAGCTCCACTCAGGATTTTGGATAAATGCAGATTAAAGTGGCTGCAGACAACAGAAATAAGTACAGGAGAATAGAGCCTACTTAATCCGTAAAACATTTAAATTTAATCCAAAATAATCACTTTAAATAACTCGAAAAAGCATGAAGTAAAATCTCAAAATTGGAATGCAAGTTTACTGACTAAAGAGTCCAAAATCCTGTCAAAGAAGTTATTTATTTGTCAGAATATAATTCCTCTTCAATTCAAATATTTTCAGCAGAGCTCACATGGGAAGCCATGTGAGCTTTAGTTAATTCTATTTTATTACTCTAAGATTAGGGGTTTACAGAGATATTAAGCCAAAGCCCTGCTTAGTTTTTGACCAGCTCTTCCATTTGGGTGGCGAGGACTCCATTCATGATCAATGTGAATCTCTAAAGTAGAAAGTTCAAGTGATAAAGGAATTAATCAAGTTCTTCAGGTTTCATTTTGAGAAAACTTATTTCCTTGTGGTCCCTTCATGATCTGCAAATCAACCAAAAGTGGTTCCACAAGCACCATGGGTCAAACATTTTCTGCAGCTCAAAGAAGCATTAAGGGGAGATAAATGACATGAGACAACAATCAAATTCACAGAAGAGGGAATAAGCATTACTTGGCATCGGTATTTCCCCCTGATTGTGTGCGTCTGCTTTTCTCATATCGCACCATCACTTTTTTTTCTCCTTAGCCAATCAGCAGACAACTAAATCCACTTCCTGTCTTTAGAGGCACAGCACAGGAAACAGCGGGGGCGGAGGATGTCCATGCTAATTCTCCAGGAATGCGGTGGATGAATCCAACCGTACAAAGATGTAAAACATTAACTTGAAAGCTGGTCACATTGGCATCTGAATTTACAGCCTTCTGCCCACTGACACATGTGAATGACAGCATGAGTAGTGCGCTCAGGAAGTTCATTTAAGCCTGCTGGGTCGTGATGAGTCAAAGGAGCAGCGTGATTCACGTAGAAGAGTCGAGTGAGGTCAGGGGAAAAGTCGACTGGGCTGCATTCAAGAAGTCTCTGGGACAGCACACTAAGCCACTAAGCCTCAGGCCAAAAAAGTAAAAAAAAAAAATATTTCATTCATACAGCACTCACAAGTAGACTCATGTGCTCTGATTAATCAGAAATACCTTCTGCTGTGTCTGACAGACATCTGCTAAAGTTGGTCTAATGCCTTACGAACCTGAAGCTGATCCCACAAGTTCAAATAGATAAAAATTGAGTTAATGCTGCAGTTTCATTCAATTAGAATGCTCAAATTCATAAGCAAAAAGCAGAAGAGATTCTCAAGTTTCCTCTTCAAAATAGATTAGCCTCCTTGACTTCTGGGAGGCCACACCTCAGGCACACAAAGTATTCTGATTCTGATTAATAGTGCTGTGCTAAAGGTAGCAAGGGCAGGTGTTGCAATGATTGACATCATTTTATAACCAAGGCTGTTAAGCAGTCAGTGAATGACTCAACCAGCTATTTCACAAGCAATCAGTAAAAAGGTCACTCTTTTCTTCCATGCATGACTTCATGATGTTTGACTTTTCATGATGATAAGAACCATTTCAGGAATGCGATGTCCACAACAAACTTAAATATGTTCTTATCCTGTAGTAGCAAGCAGTGTGTGGTCCAGACACAGTTCAGGCCAAGTCAGGGCTATGGACAACACATGGAATCTACCATACACCACTACACATTCAAATAGGGCCTCGTGTGAGAGTGAAACACCCACAAGTTCATGTGCAAGAAAAGTAACAGGTACTTCTCATCACTTTCCTTCCAATAAACTGGACACCACCTTATACAATCATGTGAGAGTTTTCACAGGACTCTATGCAGTCATAGAAAAAATAAGTACACCCCATGATTCAGCAGCTTGTAAAATCATTTGAAGTAATGCTTTTCCTGTATGACTATCACTCTCTCACATCATTACAGTGGAATTTTCACCCACTCTTTTCAACGTTGCTTGAAGTTTCTCTTAAGGTCCCAATGCAGCATTTCAATCAGATTGAGGTCTGGACTTTGACTGGGCCAGTGCAACACCTTGATCTTTATTTTCCAGCCATTTTGTCACACATTTGATGCTGAGTTTGAGATTACTATCCTGCTATATGACCCAGTTTAAGCAAAGCGTTAGTTGCCAGACAGATGGCCTCACATTTTACTCTAGAAACCTTTGGCATACAAAGGAGTTCACGGTCAACTCAATGACTGCAAGGCACCCAGTTCCTGCGGCTGCAAAACAAACCCAAATCATCAACCCTCCACCACCATGTTTGACAGATGTTATGAGGCATTTGTGTTGATATGCATCTCCACCTTTGTCTTGTCTGTCCAAAGGGCATGGTTCTAGAAGTCTTGTGGCTTTTCAAGTTGTAACATTGCAAATCTAAGAGGCACTGCCATTGTTATTTTTAAGAGAGAAAAGGCTTTCTTCGGGCAACTCTTCCAAATAACCTACACTTGTTTAGTCTTTTTGTAATTGTACTGTCATGAACTGTAACATTTAACATTCTAACTGAAGCCAGTAGAGTCTAGGCTGTAGTTCTTGAGTTTTTTGCAGTTTCTCTGAGAATTGCCCAGTCTAACCTTGAGGTGAATTTATTAGGACATCCACTCCTTGGAGGATTGTGGCACTTGAATTCTCCAAACCACTAAAATGTCAAAACTTGTGCATTTACAAACGTTCTCATTGGCTGAGAATCAGTTAAGTGCATTTGATTAGCAACACCTGGCTTCTCTTTACCCTCTTGATTCCTATGGATGCACTAAGGGTGTACTTAGTTTACCAGGTCCTGTGGAAACACTTTTCCATATGGTTGCATGTTCCTCCTTTAAGTTTCAATAGTGAAAAATGGTGACCATCGTACATTGATACACAGCTCAACCGGGCTGTCAATTAAGTTAAATTATTACAAGCCAACAGAGAGAAAAGAAACAAGCAGCAATCAGGCCTGCAACTGTTTAACGTCTTCTTTGACCTTGGTGAAGATAATTTTTTCCCTTGTAATGTAAACCTGTGGGTGCTTTCACGTTTTTTCATGCTTTTGTTTTTCTCCCCCACATTTCCAGCTGTTCTGCAAAAGCTGGTTGGGGCTACCAGAGGCACCGCCGGTAGCCAGAGTGGTGTTCCCCTTATTTCACCATTACAAAACCAGAGTGCTCTAATCACTGAATGAGCTGAGGTCATTATTATTATTACACACCCATTTTGTGTGTGTGTGGGTGTGTGTGGGTGTGTGTGGGGGTGTGTGTGGGTGTGTTTTTTTTATTTTTTTTTTTACATAGTCCAAATCAGGAGTTTGGCAGGCCTGACAGCAGTTGGCAGGACGAAGCGTCAGCTGTTTGTGTCGGCCTTTTATTAAAACCACTGGCTGAATCTTTCCAGAGCCCCTGCGACAGTTCTGCGGTTCTGTTGTTGATCAGTTCAGGCAGGAGGAAACTGAATCACTCCACCAAACCTGGCTTTGTTAGAAAGCATACTGCTCAGCCAATATAACTCGGGCGCCAGTTTCTCAGCATTTAGGGGTTTGGAACATGTAAATAAGAAAATTAACCAGACTAATGACACATATGTCCTCAGAGCAAAGAAAAAGCATTTTCATGAAGATGTGTCTGTGGTTGTGGCTCAGGAGGCAGAGCAGGTCATCCATTAACAAAACACTGAAAACCAAGCTGCTTTGAGTGCAATGATTCAAAGGGAAAATTTTAATATTCTTAATCTGTTAATGTAAAAAAGAAAAGTACTGCAAAAGAGTGGTCCTTTTACGATGCTTATGAATAAAGTATCTGCCGTAAGTTGTGTATACTGTTCTCATCTGTATCGAGTCAGTCTAAAAGAAATCATCAGAAATAATCAGAAAATCCCATAATTTAATGATTATGAACATGTATTTGGTTTTTGACTGAAATCTGATTTTCTAGAAACACATGAAAGTTATTTACTGTTTATCTGCAAAAGAGGGACTGAGTAATACTCCGTAACACTAGGTACGATGTGTAGCTATAAATTTGTGTGTGACGGATGAGCTATAATGTGCCCGCTCACCCTTACATCAGTGATGAAGGATGGTGATGACCTGCTGGCTCACAGAGCAGCATTTATAGTATTACAAAGCAATAAGAGGAGCTTGGATGGTCACATGAGCAGTTTTCACACGATATGCATGAAAACTGCTGCGAAAGTCCCAACCTGATAAACGGCTTTAAACACACAACACTATCTCTGCTACATTATTGCTAATGTCTAATAAGCACCCACTCTCTTTAATTTATAAAGATAAATTCTATACATGCACTGTCCACTTATTAAGGTAGATCTGCTCTACTGCCTGTTGCCACAATGATCTAACCAGCCAATCACATGGCAGCAACTCTGTGCATTAGGCATGTAGACAAGCTGACCAGCTAAAGTTCAAACTGAGCATCAGAATGGGGAACAAAAATGATTTAAGTGACCTCTGATGTGGCATGGTTGTTGGTGCGCAAGTATTTCAGAAACTGTCTTGCTGCCGCCAGAGGTCAGAAGAGAATGTTCAAGCTACTCTGAGCTGATATGAGGGCATCAGTAACTTCAAATAAACACTAGTTATGACCAAAGTATTCAGAAGAGCATCTCTGAAACCTTGGGCTACAGCAGTAGGATACCACACCAAGTGATACTCCTGTCAGCTAAAAACTGGAAAATGGGGCCAGAATTTCCACAGGCTCACCATAACTTGACAGAAGATTGAAGAACATTGCCTGGAGCGCTGTGTTTCAATTTCTGCTGCAAAATTCAGATGGTAGGGTCAAAATTTGGCATAAACAACATGAAAGCACGGACGCATGGATCCATCCTGCCTTTCATTACCAGTTTAGGTTGGTGTTGATGGCGTGAGGGATATTTTCTTGGCACATTTTGGGCCCTTTGGTACCACCTGAGCATAAACGTCACAGCCCACCTGAGTATCGCCAACCCTGTTCATCCCTTTATCACCACAGTGTACCCATCTGCTTCCCGCAGACTAGCATGCCATGTCACAAAGCTCAAATCACCTCAAACTGGTCTCTTGAACTTCACAATGAGTTCACTGTACTCAAATGGCCTCCACAGTCACTACATCTCAATCCAATAAAGCACCCTCAGGATATGGCAGAGCAGGAGATTCTCATCATGGATCTGCAAACGACAAATCTGCAGCAACTGTGTGATGCTACCATGTCAATATGGACCAAAACCTCTGAATCTATGCCACGAAGAATGAAGGCAGTTCTGAAGGCAAAAGGGGATCCTACTAAGTACGACCAATGTGTAACTAATGAAGTGACTTGTGAGTGTCTATTTGTATCTAAGTGGCTGTTAATACATTTGGGAAATGAATGCAAGTAGGGCCTATGCGTGGCAAATGCTGAGTAACTGACTGCTTCGTTCTCATTTTTTTTTTTAAAAAGTGACACAGACTTGTTAAGGCAGCCAATGCTGGTTAACCATTTTTTTCCTTTCACACCACAAAGTTTGCAGCATTTATTTGTAACAATGACTGAAACAACATCTGAAACCAGCTGAACCCTGTTAGAGGAAGTCACTGGTCAGAGAAGAGAAGTAATATTTATGAGAACCAAACTTCTTTTCCTGCTTTCCTCATTTTATAGGTAATGAACCTTCTCCTTCAAAAATAAACCCATTTGTACATCGTAGTTTCTTTTACTGCTGTTCTGCTTTTGCGTGTGAAAAAAAAATGCCACAAGAAATAGAAGGAGCGAGTGCTAAACTCAGTGACAAGACAGTTACTCAACGCTGGGTTATTTTAATCATTAAAAGGAAAAAAAACTACACATCTAAGCATGAGCCAAGGTGTGCTTAGCTGGCAGCATCACTTCATCTACCTCTGTGTCAGCCACAATCAGACAAATCAAGCGGCAAGTCCAAAGTGGCGGCAGGATAAAAACCCCTGTATGAGATTCTGGAATAACATGGAGCAGAGGGGGGAGAAAAGAAAGGAAAAGGGTGGTTTGTTTGATGAAATAAAGCAGAGCAGAGTGTAATCTATGAATGTGTGGTATGAGAAGCATGGCATTTCCACACCTATAAATCTTCATACTTGGCGTTTTTGCTGCTCGTAAGCTGCTGATCTCCTCCCCAAAAAAAAAAAAAAACTGATGATAACGGACACGTACGCACACACCTCAAACAGAGGGCAACAAAGGCACCAAGTGAAGACATAAATATTTCCTCTGACAACAGAGGAAAATATTAAATATGTGAATCATGTCGCTTGAGAGATGAAGATGACAAGGGAAGGAAAATGAAAAGAAACCTTAGTGTGTGTGTGTGTGTGTGTGTGTGTGTGTGTGAGAGAGAATGTGGCCAAACAGGAGTTTCAGGCTGGCCCGCCTGCCCGGCAGTAGACAGCATTGTCACACTAACAGGCTCTTCCTGCCCCTCCTCCTCCTTTCCACCCAACTTGCGCGCTTTTACCTTATAAGGAAACAGATTTAACAGCCTGTCACAGCGACAACTGTGATGTAAGAGGGCAGCAAGGTGCACCCCCTGCTGACACACGCACACTCGAAGAATGACATGCATGAAGTGCTTTTAAAATGAATGAACAAACAGGTGCACACCTTCAGCTTGCAGTTACCTGTGTGTGTGTGTGTGTGTGTGTGTGTGTGCGCGCGCGCGCACGTGTAAGTGCAGGAATGCGAAACGCGGCACAAGCAATCCACCTTCCCATCTCCTTCCTTTGCTTCCTATGAAGCAACAGAAGCAAACAGGAGAGAAAACTGGCAGGTGAGCAGAAGGACAGACATTTACAGGGTGAGGAGGTGAAGGAAGTTTGAGTTGAGACAAAGTTCTGCTGCTGCTACACCACCACCTCCCAACATCCTGCCAGTGACAGGAGACCTGGGTCAAACACTGCGTGTCAACAAGTATGGGCGGCTAAGGGAGTGCACGCCTGTCCTCAAATAGCCTCAACTCCCATTTGGGGAATTTTAATACCCTGTGCTTGTGTTCCTGAGTTTGATTTAACTTCCTAAAAAATAACTTCACATGCTTTTTTTTTTTGGCTACTCTTTCAGTTTCATTTGAACATCATGATGAAGAAACTGAGGTTAAAAAGGAAAATTTCTGGTTAATGTGCTGGTCAGTTGAACGAACGTAAAAGACTATGCTAAAATTAAGTTCAGTGCAATCTAAAGGACAAGGTTAAACACTGTCCTTAAAAGTGTTCATGTGCAAGAGCCATTTAAAAGCACAAAAGTCACATTCTGCTGCTGAAATGTGAGCGAATTTGCATCATGAGCACCAGAACTGAGCTGACAACAAGCCAGTGTACTCCTAGTGCCAGTAACGAGCCCAAATAAATGGGGATGATGCATCAGGAAGGGAATCCAGCCTAAAATCTTTGCTAAGTCAAATGTGCAGATCATAAATAAGCTTTGTGTACCAAATTGCTTAAGACCCTAGTTAATAAGAATCACCACTGTGTTGACCAGTTGGGTGCCAGTAGAACCTATGCTACAGTTGGTCAAAGATAGGAAGCAAAATGGAGTAGGAGCAATACTATAGAGAGGTGGAGGTATGCACTGGAGAGAAGAGAAACGAAAGCCAGGAAATGAAGATGGATGACTTTGTATACCTGGGGTCAACCATCCAGAGAAACAGACAGTGCACAACAGAGGTGAAGAAGAGAGTGCAGGCAGGGTGGAGTGAGTGGAAACGCATGTCAGGGGTGCTTTGTGACAGAAGGACAGCAGCAAGAGTGAAAGGGAAGATGCTTTGATTTTCACTGAGAGTGACCAGAATGGACGGGATTAGAAAAGAATAGCTAAGAGACAGAGGAGAGGGTTAGCATGACAGAAGAGGATGCAAGAGATGGGGTGAGATGAAGGTAAACAAGCTGCTGTAGCGACCCCTAAAGGGTGCAGGTGAAAGAAGAGCAGTACTGGCATTAGCAGCTTTCTCTCCTTCAGGTATTAAAATCCACACACCTGTGAAAAATCCAAATACATATTGCTCTGGTCAAGCCGTTATATGCCAGCTTACTTTGACAGTCTATAGCCAACTGTTTATCTCAAAGAACTGCAGAATACAACGCTGTTTGTGTAGCTCATGTACAACTTCCTCTCACAGAGAAAGAGATTGGGGCGGTGCTGTCCTAGCATCCCCGACCCAACAGTTAACTGGCATTTAACATTAATAAAGCATGAATATTCACTTAAATTAACTTTTATTTTGGTGCCGACTAGTGAGAGCAGCAATGTTTAAGCAGCTACAGGACTTATCACCAACGTCCGTACGATTAAAGACAGCGCTTTGACCGCCTTCATGACTCACTTCTACACCAGCACTTGATCAAAGTCCTGGTTTGGTTAAATCACCAACACCATCTGACTTGATTCAGCTGTGTTACTAAAGCAGACAGGAAGCAGGCTGAAAATAGGACGCCACAACAACTGACAACTTCAGTACCAAGCTTGTTCCTCTCATACTGCATTAAGTGAAGGTACCAAACGGTGCCATCAGTCCTGGAGCTATGACCTCAGAAACATGTGGAAATGGTGGCTGTACTCGCTTGCTATGAAAACTATGTGAGATGATCCTCTGCACATTCAAGACAACAAAAAGAATACAAGCAGAGTCACAAAACATTGAGAAAGACAGAAGGAAACAAACTTTGAAAAAGCTCAAAGAGACATCTGGATATTTGCACAGAAATCAAGGTGATCAAGTTTCTGTTAAACGCTCCCATCCTGAATTTCTCAAATTTCACAGACAGTGCTCAAGGGTAACTGTATGGATATCACCTAAAACCATTAAAATATGAGGTTCATAGCAGTTTTTTTCTTTTAAAGTTTAGAATAAAATGTATTCAGCTGATTGAAATTTTTCACACTGTGAGATTATGTATACATTTAAGAAACAGACATGCAGGTAAGTATATCCAAACACTGTATGCAAGATATTCTGCTATTTATTTAGTCTAGAGCTGCTCAGTTAATCTTTTTTCTGGACATGTTTGGCTTCCAGTGACTATTCAAACAAGTTCTTCTTTGGGCTGCTCGCTTTAGGCGGCACAGCAGTGGATCTTCTGCTTCCATCTCACCCTATCCCTTGCATCCTCTTCATGTCCTCCTTCACTACATGAACCTCCTCTGTGGTCTTCCTCTTCTCCTCCTGCCTGGCAGCTCCATCTTCAGCATCCTTTGTCCAATATATCCACCATCCCTCCTCTGAACATCTCAGACGTACTAAACAAGTTTACTGTGCCACATTCTGTTTGAATATTTGCCATAATAGAGCAGTCCTATGTTATGGAAGGTAGGGTTCTACTGAAGATATTAAGAAGTGGAAATTTAGGTTTAGGTGGTAGTTCTAACAAAAACGGGAAATTAATTTTTAATAAATGCATCATGAGACATCGATGGATAAAATCAGATCTAAAAATACTTAATATGAAACAAGTTCTTCTGAGATTATGCAATCTGCCTCCAGACTTTAAGGACTTCCTGATGCTGCGACTCACTGGCAGTGGAAGGAGGGAGGAGTTGCAGGGGGGCGCAGAGGGTCCAGACTCTGTACAAAGAGCAGTACATTGTTTGTTCCTCTGAGTTTCCGCTTGTTGATGACCCTTACAAAACACACACACACACACACACACACACCTAAAACCACCACCCCCTCTCAGTCCAGCTCAGTCACACATTCCTGAGCACACCCTGCCCTTTATGGCTTCATGATTCACCGGCCCTATGCCTGTCTGACACACACACAGTGAAACTGATCCCGAGGCAAATCAGCATGTAAATGGACATTACTGTTAAGAACCTTTGATCAGTAATGTGTCCTTTAGCTTGCATATTAAACAAATACCCAGGACTGCTTTCTTTTATGTGTAAAATACTGTCAAAATTAGGAAGAACCCCTTCTCAAAGTGATGCTCCGGTTGTTCTCAAAGCGCCCTGAAAAGCCTTCAGGGAGCAGATGGCTGCCCTTCCCTGAGCCTGCTACTATTGGTGCTCTCCTCCCCATAGTCTCAAAGTGCTGCCCATAGGGGATCACCTGATAGTTAGCTGCTTTAATGTAGGTTCTTTGTGAACTGGCACTAAATAGATAAAACTGAGTTTAACTGAATTAATCAGTTCCTGAGAGAGTCACGTCAGTCAGAGAGGCAACTTAAAAACAACTGTGTGCAACTAGCAGTTTCCCCCACCTCTCAGTTAACTTGATCATTATTTTTATTACCTGATCCATCGTAGTTCATAAAGAGTAGAAGTGACAAATCTCAGAGTCGGCTCAAAATCAATCTGCTACTTGCTGAAATGGGATTTAAGTCAAACCCGAAATGGTTGCATGGTGGTGATCATGAATCTGCACTCTGCCTAAACACAAACACTCCTCCCACACTAACCTAAAACCTTAAGTTGATTTAATGCAGTGATCCTCGTGCCCCAGATACACTCATGAGGCCGAGCTCTTAAAAACACACTCGCACAGTGAACGCACAACCCCCCTCTGAACCCCTCAGGGTGCAGGGCTCAGTCAAGGCAGCTACCACTGTGTGTAGGTCCAGTGTGTAAAGAGGGAGTGGGCTCATAGAAACAAATCGATGTAATCCCTTTAAAATGACTTTCATATTATAGCATCCCCCCCACTTGTCCTGCAGCTATGGAGCAGTCCAGGATGTGCAGACAGTGAATCAGTGACAGTCTGATCCTCTCAACCACTTTCTCCATCTATAAACAAAAACTGGAACTAGAACAGTGCCAAGTATAAAATCAGCACCCTCAAAAGTAGACATAAAGACAGAGTGTAGGGGTGGGCAGCCCTCAAATTATTTTTAATGCAAACTGATACTTAAAAAAAAAAAATCAATGCATAATAAAATGTGACGGAATATAGTGTGCTCACGATGGATTATTTTTCTGAGCCAAAACCAAGCAATAAACTTGGATATAAAATGAATGACACGCCAAAACTGCCATTCCTCTAGTGGCCACTTGAGGCCGTGCCTAAAAATGATCGAATCCCCACCGACATCAATCTGAAAATGTCCATGTTTAAAGTATAAATTAGCATGTTTTACAGTCAGCTACAAAAAACAGTTTTAGTCTCTCTAGTCACTTTCCTTCATCATGAAAGCTCTTTATATATACATCTTACCTGTTTAAACTAAATTAAAGCTTAAGCATATCTATAATTAAAGGCATGGCTGCTGTGACTGTCACTGAAATAGACCACTCAACCTTGTTTGTAGCACTGGGGCCTTTTGGAGCATTTTAATCCAACCATCTATGTCTGAAGAGGTCTGTGCTTCAGTTTTTTTGATTAGAATTCTACTATTTTATTTGTATGTAGCACAAACAAACTGGTATCTGTGTCTGTAGGTTGCATCCGTACAGTCTGAGGATGCAGCTTGGTAGCGTAGAAGTAGATAACTTAGTACTCACTCTCTTGTTTAAAT
>VUQH01038032.1:3046-15436 GCA_015106775.1 Etroplus canarensis | reverse complement strand
TCCCATGGTCTTTGCTCTCCTTTCTCTCTTCTCTCTCCCCTCACCCCCAACCGGTCGAGACAGATGGCTGCCCCTCCCTGGGCCTGGTTCTGCTGGAGGTCTCTTCCTGTTAAAAGGGAGTTCTTAATTCCCACCTTCGCCAAATGCTTGCTCATAGGGGATCGTCTGATTGTTGGGCAGGGGTTTTGAACTGGTGCCTCTTTTGCCCACCTCCAGAGGCTCCCTGGGACTTTGACAAAAGTCTAGATGAACAAGAATATGGAAATAAAAGGTTTTTCTTTTTTGCTTTCACTGCCGAGGCTGCTGGCTTACCAGTGTACTTGAGCAGCTGTTGGACCCAAGTCAAAATTAAACTGAAAATGGCCTATTTTGTTTACTTTCACTAATTTCTTTTAGAACTGTTAGGTTATATTTTCTATTTACTATTAAATTACAATATGCCATTTTTTATTTGATTCATTTCTACAAACAGACAGGACCAAAGTAGCCCACAGAGCTTCAAAAAAGGTAGGGATGCTGTGAAAAATGTAAATAAAATCTAAATGCAATCATCTACAAATCTGTGGGAAGTGAGGAGACCAGCTGCTGGATCTTGAAAGAGCACAATACTAAATCCAACTCATTCATGTTTTCATCCCTCAGCAGAAAACAGTGTAGAGGTTTCTAGCACAACTTCACCCACTTCCAAGGAGCATGGAGAACAAAACGTCAGGAATGGATAAAGCTCCAGCAACACTTGTAGCATGAAGACCAACTTTATTATGTGAAAGAGGAAATACTTAGATCAAATAATAAAGTTCATTCCTCAATACAAAATACTTTAAAACAGTTTTTTGCCTTTATTTAATAGGGAAGTGAGTTTTTAAGTCATAATTTTGAAATATCGTTAAAAAAAAACTACAATAAAAGCAACATATTTTTGGCTTGAACAAATTTGATATCAAGTTTTATTCTTAACTGCTAAATCATTTCAGTTTATGGTGTAAAGCTAGCGGTCACTTCCAATAACTTCAATCAACTGAATTTATTTAAATATCAACAAAAAATACCACAATCCATGACACAAATCTTAAAGGAATAGATTTAAATGAAATAAACTCCATCAGGAGGCAGGAATAGCAGCAAAACATGTACGGACAAATAATATACGGACAAAGGAAAATTATCTTTAACAAATATAATAAGGAAATCCCAAAAGACACAACTGTACAATACAGCCACACTTTTTAAAAGTTATGATGTTTCAAAAACTCTTGCAGTATGTAATCACACTTGTGGCTGAAATTTTTAAAGGAAAAAAAAAATCATGTTGTACAGAAAGGTCAAATTGCTCTTTAGGGTAACACATCCATACAGTGCTGCAGTGACTTTTGGATAAAAATGTTTCCTGAAAATGAAATGATAGGCATAAAAAAGCAATTTTGCCTAGGAGTTAAAAAAATAAGGAAAAAACACACTGGCATATCAAATGAAGCCACTATATATACTCAGTGTTATGTTTTTATTTCAAGAGTTTCCCAACATGCATCCTAATCCTTATATATTCACACATAAATGTATGTCTGAATAACTGTTCGTCAGTGGGCGCTCTCTAATTCAGACACCAAAAATGATTTTGAGATCAGCCAGAGAGAGTTTAGAGAAGGTGTTCCCTGTTCCTGACAGCACATTCTGTGCCAGCTCCTTCTTCTTTATCTGGAGTGTGGAAATCTTCTCCTCTACTGTGGCTTCACACACAAATCTGTTGGCATGCACACAAACACAATATTATTAGCACAAAGACAAACTCTAACCATTACTGCCTTCAGTAGTAAAAACTAAAGATACAGACAGGAAATTTATTGGAGAGTCAATTAAAAGCTGATTTGTCACCTGTGGATGGTGACATCTTTGCATTGTCCAACTCTATAGATTCGGTCACAGGCCTGATCCTCCAAGGCTGGATTCCTGTCAAATGGTTTGAGGTTAAAACTTCTTATATCATACCAAAACATTCTTTGTCATAATTTGTAATGATCTAATCTCTGGAAAACTGCACCAAAAGCTGTTCTGTGATGTGTGTACATGTTTGTTTACAACAGAGTAGACTGAATTCTTCCTAAATTGTATTTACTATACCTAACAGCACAAAATGTAAAGTAAGGTACAAGTCATATTTTGAAAAACAGCATGAAAAAGGAGAAAAAATGTTTGCACAAAGAGGCAAACAACAGTAATGACACTGTTTTGTCTCTTTAAATGACAGTGTGGCTCTCACCAGTGCATGTCAATGAGGAAGAGGTGGTTTCCACCAATAAGATTGAGTCCGACCCCTCCAGCACAAAGAGAGACCAGCATCACCTAATGGAGAAATCAGAAAAAATTAAGTAGCACTATAGATTTAAAGTCGTCTGACAAATTCATCTCTATCAGTTGCCTTCACACTTAGTACTCCGCTGCATACCACACTTGATAATCATCAATACCTGGAAGGCACGCACATTTTTGAGGACATAAATTTCCTAGTTCTGATCATAATAGAGAAAGGTACTTTCAGCTGCAACAGTGGATAAATATCATGTTTTTGCAGAGGCTGGAGCTCCTTTCTGATGCAACCCACCCATTTATCCGGGCTTGGGACCAGCACTTGGAGTATACTGGCCTGTGTTGCCTCCGGGTTGCAAGCCAGGGATCTTAAATGCATAAGGCAAACATGTAAACCACTACACTATGGAGGACACTCTCTTCAGATCCTAAAAATGAAATTAAAGAACTGGAGTTTGAATGATTTGAAAATGTAACTTTGGCTGCTTTCTTGTGTTCTCCTCCAGGGGGCTGACATAGCAGATTAAACTGCATTGGTAATTTGGCAGGGATTTTATACCAGATGCCCTTCCAAATGCAATTATCCATGGTGAGAGGGCTTGTGTAGAAAAAGTAGTAACAAGTTTTTCATTGTGCACTTTGTTTTAGGGGTTGAGAGTTTTACCTGTGGTCCTTTAGGGTTAGTGTTAAATTCTTCCACCAGGTCCATGCGGCTTTTAGGGTTGACCGTCCCATCAATGACGCCATACCTCAAACCCATCTGCTTCAGATGAATGGCTACAATGCGGAGCATGCTGGTCCACTGGGACACGATCACACTGGACAATACCAGACAGGAGACACCATAAAAAAGTAATATAAAACTGCTTATCCTAAGTGTGTTGCAAATCAGCAGATCAACAAATATACAGCATATATTAGGAGGTGCAAGTATGACACAATCACATACTCTTCTTTAGCAGATGGAAAAGACCCTTGAGTACTGATTACATTTAAACACTGCATTTTCATGAAAATTTGGAAATTCCATTTGCCAAAATAAGATTGTGTGACACCACCACTGGACGGTTTGGTAAAAGTGATTTCTTCAGTGTTAAAAAGACTAAAAGATGACAGAACTCTGAGTGGAGCAGACTGAGAATATAAATGGACAGAAAACTGAGTATGGGGTTATTGTGACATGCCAACCTTTTCTGATCATCACTCCTCTGTCTGATCGCCTTCAGCTCTGAGATAATAGCAGAGATCTAAAAGAAAAAAAATCTTTTTTTTTACTAATAACACAGACTCTAACTTGGATCATCACTGGTCCCTTTCTCCATGGGGAAAAGTTTTCTCTTCATGCATGTTGTGCATTTTCCCTGGTCTCTAACAAGACACAGTCCAACCTATGAGTTATAAAACATTTAGCACAGAAACAATCATGTTTCATCAGCCATTACAGCTGAAAATGTGTCCTAAAGATCCTAATGGGTTTTCAAAACTGTAAAGTGAGCAGAGAGAGGCTCCAACTGAAAGCAACCAAATTTCTTTAATCAACCTGCACTTTCTACCGATATTTAGACAACCATTTGGTGCTGCCATAAAAGTCATTTGTTTTTTGGATTTATTGTGCCTTCTAATGAACAAAAACAGCTATATTCTGACACATTTTCAAATTAAGTGAAATTGGGATGTCAGTGTTACCCACCTTGGTGCTTTCACTGGTGCCCTCAAACAGCTGTGAGGGGAAGCGGGTGCCATTAAGGGCCACAGTGTCTGTGAGATCAGGGCCTGATGATGTAGGGCCGGAGGAGAGCGACAGAGCATTGAGCTGCTCCTCCAGAGACAAGATGATCCCATCACCCTGCAGTTCCGATGAGTCCAGCGTCTGCGCAGTCAACAGAGGAGACAAAGAAGGAAGTAAATGCTTGTGTGCATTATGCATGATGCTAGATTCGTGTGTGTGCACGCACACTCTTCCTTCCACCAAGGACAAAGCTGGTAAGCCTTGTCAGAGTATGTGAGTGTGTCTACCTTCTTAAGAAGTGAAAGGTGACAGCAACACTGTCGGAGGCGCAGCAACAAGGACAGGATGTGCACGGTGCTGGAAGCCTGCTGAGGCTGCTGGGAGCTTGACAGAGCAGGGTCAGCCTGGGACATGCCAAACTCTTGGGCCACTGGAGAGAGAGAGAAGAGTCCGCACACAAATGTCAAACACCATCACTGGTAATAGCAAACACTGGTTATGAACAGAATTTGAGTTTAAGGGCCAAAATTTCATCCCACTTCTTATTTTTGTTTTCTACACATAAATTTAATTATGTGCCTCTAAAAAACAACCATCTCAAACAATTCACTTTATATTAACTGTATAATAATTATTTAATTCAGGTGTTGCATTCAGTCCCTTTGCCACATGTATATAAAATCATGCAACTAGGCATGCAGTCTGCCTTTACAAACATTTGTGAAAGAATTAATCTTTCTAAAGAGCTCACTGAATTCAAGCATGGTAGTGTATTAGGATGCCACTATTGCAAAAAGTCAGTTCATGAAATTTCTTTCCTCCTTGATATTCCATGAATGGTGGTATTACTGCAGCAAGTCAGCCACAAAGTGGCACACCATCTAAAATTACAGAGTGGGGTCAGCAACTGTTGAGGCAGACAGTGTGTAAAAATCATCAATGCTCTGCTGACTTAATAACTACAGAGTTTTAAACCTCCTCTGGCATTAGCATTAGCACAAAAACTGTGGCCGGGCAGCTGCATGCAAGCCTTACATCACCAAGTGCAATGCCAAGCGTCAGATGGAGCGGTGTAAAGCATGCCACCCCTGGGCTCTAGAACAGTGGAAATGTGTTCTGTGGAGTGATGAATCCCTCTTCTCAATCTGGCGGTCTGATGTATGAGTCTGGGTTTAGCGAATGCCAGGAGAATCAGGTTATCTGTCTGACCACATTGTGCCAACTCTATTTGTGAAGGGATGTGAAGGGAAATCATAATGCTTCAGCCTACCATGACATTTTGGACAACTTTGTGGGAACAGTTTGGGGAATGCCCTTTTCTGTCCCAGCATGTCTGTGTCCCAGTACACAAAGCAAGGTCCATAAAGAGATGGTTGGATGAGTATGATATGGAATAACTGGCCTGCACAGAGCTCTGACCAAAACCCCATCAAACACCTTTGAGATGAACTAAAAGAGAGATTGTGAGCCAGGCGCTCTCATCCAATATCAGTGTCTGACCTCATAAATGCTTTTCTGGATGAATGGGCAAAAATTCCCACAGACACACTCCAAAATCATGTAGGAAATCTTTCCAGAAGAGTGGAAGCTGTTACAGCTACAAAGGGTGGACCAACTCCATATTAATGCCTATGTATTTAAAATGGTAGGTGTCAAAAGCTCCTGTAAGGTGTAATGTGTAGGTAGCCCAATATTTTTGTCCATATAACGTAACAAGAAAAATCTTTTCTGAGTCAAAAATATCCAACTTGTGTGACAGAAAACCAACCTTTTTCTTTATGTAAATTAGCATACTGGTGAGTTGTGTTACATAAGTTGGGGCTGTATTATTCATGTATTCTGTTAAGGATGCTAAAACAGCTCACCTTTCTCAAAGGGATTAGAACTGGAAGTGCTTCTTCTGTTCACATCATTTCCTTCGTGTCTTTTTAGGTAGCTCTGCAGAGTAGATCTAAAGGAAATCATCAGCAACCCAGTGTCAGTTAATACCTTTGCATTTGAATTTCCTTTGTAGCAAGAGTTCACAGCATTGTATCTCTCTTTATTACTTGTAAAATTAGTTTTCCTATCCAGGTGTAGACAGCCAGAAGCCAGAGACAATTCTAATCCTTATTTCATAGTGAGCTATTCAAAGCCCTCAGGGGAAAAAAAACATCAGGATGTCCAACCTTTCTTTGCTTTTCACAAATGCTCACATGCTTTCTAAACTAAAAGAAGCGGTAAACCAGCAAGCCTATTTTTCAAAATGAGGATAAAACTTGAAAACAAAATAAAAAAGAACAGATACAATAGAAAAGACTAAAAACTATTTTCTCAGCTTCTCAAGATATTTTTATTTACCTGGACTGAGCAAAGACCACATCATATACAGCTTGCTCATCCTCAGAAAGTTTGAGTCGATGCACCTTGCAAATCCGATCAGGAAGAGATACCTAAAACCACAGCTTTTAGAGTCAGATTTTTTAATTAAACAAACTCAGCAGCTAACAAATACTTTGCCACCCCCTGATGTGTTGCCATCAAAACAGATGTTCATAGTGTGTGTGTGTGTGTGTGTGTGTGTGTGTGTGTCTCTACCAGTGGTTTTCCTTTGGAGTCCAGTTGGTCTTTTGTTCGTCGAAGCAACAGGGTCCTGGTCAGGATGTTGAGTCGCTCTCTGCCTCTCTTGGAGCCGTTGTCCACCTGAGCTTTCCACAGTTTGTACTCATCAAATGGAGAACAACGCAGAAACCTGAAAGGCAGGGACACACAGAGAATGCACAGAATCTCATTTGTGAACCATCTAGAGTAAATAGTCTAAGGGCTGTTCGTAATGCTGGTTAATAAATGACCTCTGAACTTGACGTAGTTTTTTTGTTAATCCAATAAAAGTGATTTTTTTCCCAATATTTTAGAGGAAATCTCAAAATTTAAAACAGATTCCAGTTTATTTTTAAACTTGAGATCAGTTGGTGCTATTTTGTAGACATTTTAAATCCCTTTTCACTGGTGACTTCTGAACTCTGATCAAGCCAAAGATAAAACAACACGGTGTTATGGTTAACACAGTTGGCTCACAGCAAGAAGGCCCTGGGTGTGAATTCACAGGCTAGCTGGGGCCCTCCTGTGTAGAGTTTGCATGTTCTCCCAGTGCCTGCAAGTGTGAATTGTTGCCCATCTCTCTGCTTTAGCCCTGCGATAGACCGGTGACCTGCTTAGGGGTTACCCTGCCTCTCACACTATGTTATCTCCAGTAGCCCCCCGTGACCCTGAATTGGATACGTAGAAGAAAGTGGATGAATGGTGCTTCCTCATCTCCTCTGTCTTCTGTCCTTCTGCTTGTGACCCAGAGCATGATCTCAGTTTTTATGCTCAATTTCAAAAATGCATCTGGAGGACAGAGGAGAGAGGAGGTCTCCCAGCAGAGCTATAATCCAGGATGCCTTTGTCCTTTGTGGACACTTTTGCATTTTGGCACAGTGCTAGTATATACAAACCAAGGTGGAATGAGGGCTCTTTAAATGATTCCTCATATGCTGTTTCAGTTCAAACTTTCTGCACTTCACTGTCGTGTTATTAAAAATAAGTGTAATATGTTGTCTCATCGCACCATACTATGAGTATAATTAAAAATGGCCCAAATTAAAGCATGACATCATCACTGAGAAATGAGAGAGAGGGAAAGTGACATTTTCACCTGAGTCAATTATGAATTTAAAACATGGACATTTATCATGTGCTTCGTTCTAACTTTTCTCCTGCCTGTATGCTGCATTTGATCATATCTTATTTTAAGTACTAAACACAATTGTGAAAAACCTCCCACTGAGGACCGCACATATCTGACAGGCCAACAAAACAGGATGTGTGTAAAACCTTGTATCTACTGTGCTGTTGTCTTACTTGAGCAGCGAGTACATGTCCAGCAGGTTGTTCTGAATGGGTGTACCAGTGACAGCCCAGCGGGCACCAGCTCTCAGCTGACAGACAGCCATGGAGGTCTGCACTTTTGGGTTTTTGATGTTGTGGGCTTCATCGAGTATTATGCGGGCCCAGGCCACTCGCAGGAGAGGAGCCGAGCAAGATGGCTGAAGAAAAATGACATAAGATGAAGTGTGCTTTTAGATTTTTTTTTTTTTAGTTTTGGTGAGGATCATATTTCCAATACTGCTCTTATCTTAGATAAGAAAAGTTACATTGTAAACACAGTATTTACCACATCATCCTTTTCCTTGCTGGGTTTATCAGCCTCCTCCTTCTGGACAGGAATCTCTTTAGAGACTAGACTGTACGTAGTGACCACCACATCATAATCCGCCAGCCTGAGGGACACACACAGAACACTGCCTTTAGTTTTTGTGAATCAAATGTCCTTCAAATTGGAAAGATAACAGTTGCAGTTAAGATATCCAAAATCTTTTCATTCATCTATTTATTAGTAAAGAGATAATTTTACTGAGTTTTGTCTTTGTTAAGCCTTTTCTCTGTAGAAGTATACTAGACAAATTTGTTCCTAACGTGCTTTTGTATAGCCTCCAACATTTTAATATATAACTTTTTGGGATGAAAGTAAATGAAGTAAAAGTCACTAAGGGAACAAGATGTGACTGCACTGTTAGAAACTAAGACAGAATGAAGAACAGAGAAATCAACAGTGGTGTGTATAATGTATGTGGCTCTCTCACGCTCTGGCACGTCTCTCACGGCTGGGGCCATGGTAAAGGTACACCGTCAGCTTGCCAGTCTTGATATGTCTGTCAATCTCTTTCTTCCAGTGGTGCACCAGGGAGGCAGGACAGATGATTAGAGTACCTTTAGAAACCACCAGGCTGGAGTCTGGACAATAAACAAGGAAATAAGTAAAACAAGAGGTACTGTGTGTTATTTCAATTTGAAATGCATGAGAATTATAGAATTTGACTTTCTACACAGTATTTGTCCTACTATGCTCGAGTCACCATTTTTGGATATCCAGCTCTCCAGCTTCTTCTCTTCTTTCTTTTCATCATCCTCTTTTGCCTTGATCTTTCTGGCCAGTATGAGAGAAATCATGGTCAGGGTCTTCCCAAGACCCATGTCATCCGCTGAATCCAAAAAAAGAAAGAAAAAAAATACAAGTGTCAAGTTCAAGAAAAAAAAAGAGGATGAGGACATTCCAAAGGAGGAGGATGATGATGATGTTTTACACTGAGGAGTTCTTCTCTTTGTCATGCTATTTTCAAATTAATTTTCTGGGCAACGCTCTAATTGTCAGACCGCACTATAAAGCTTTCCTTGTAAGTTATTTTTAATGAACCAAAGTGATTGGCCTAATAACAGAACAGAAGAGGAGACCACATCCTGTAGGCAAAATGGCATTGTAAATATAATACTAAGTACACCCCAATGGCTTATTTCTACCTCTATCAGGTATTCAAAACAATGCAGGGAATTTTGGTGACAGGAAGAGGAAGAAAATTACGTTAACAAAAACCACTCACCCAGAATTCCTCCACAAGGATTCTGTGTTTCTCTCCAGAGCAGCCAGGCCAAAGCTCTCCTCTGATGGGGCAGGAGTGGCACCTAAGCAACCAATCGCAAATCAGCAATGTTAGAGTAATATTAACATAAAAATCAAAGGTGGAAATGAAGGTGATATTCATTGCAAATTGGGGGAAATTTGTATGCAAAAGAACACCTTTTAAAATAATACAAAAATAATGTATATGGACATAAAGATTATAACCATATGTAATTTTCGAAACTGGCAATCCAAGGCTGAGGGCTACAATCTGATGCTAAAATTTCAAGGTATAGCTCAAAATGCAGAAAATATCCCCAAACTAAGAATATGCTTACACTGCAGGTAAAAGTGTCCTGAATCTATTTTTAATGGGAAATGTACAAATCAAATGGAAAACAATTTCTTTTTTATTTCTGCTTTGAGCCACTTCCATAAGTGTTACTCAGTCAGAAAAAGGTACTTTTTTTCAGTGCAACCCATCCGATCAGTCAAATCAAAATTCAGGTGACTTTTATGTCAAGCACCTGAGCTGACTGTCTTTTAGAGAAGCACTGACAGATGGAGTTAAAAGTGGGCCTTCACATGCTGAAATTTTGGTTAAAATGTGTTTTGGCAAAACCACTCACATCACAAGTCAACCTCTCCTGTTGTGAATTGTCTCACTTTATCCTCATCCTGTTTGTCATTGGCTTTAACACCACAACCACATTACCGTGAAACTGTATCGAATGTAACTAACTGCTGAATGAATCGAGCACTTAGGCTTGCAGTGTAACCGTAGCATAAGGTAGACACAACTGTCAAACAGAATATCCAAATGCTGCGGTGAGATCCCATCATTTCTGAAATTTTATTAAAATCTATTTAGTGTTGTCAGCTTTTTCATAGACAATGAAAAACCACACTAGTAAATGAAGGAGTGTGTGACCTTGATGCCCTTGGGGTCAGGGGCCTCAGCTTCAGCGTCAGGACAGGACTCGAGTGATTTGTGAAGATGGTCAATGGCCTCACAAGTGGCATTTTTCACAGCCAGCAGACGGTCATCAGTCATTCTGCCCCCATAAAATGCCTGTACCTGTAGGTTTGCTGGAAACATTAAGAATTAAGGATTAGCATGTGTGTGCGTATAAAACTGGCAGCAGAAGGAAAAAAATCTACAGAAACATAGTTTTTGGAGAAGAAAATACAGCCACTTCTTACCAAAAGCTGGATTTACAAAAGTATTTAAGTACTCGGTTTTGATAAATAAAGAAATGAATGATTTTTAAGGAATGTTTTCAACTTTCCCATTTGACCTACCGCCATACATTTGGGTGTACCCCTGGCTCAGCTGGAGCCCCAGGGAGCTCCCAGAGGCCTGGTGATGGTGTGGGCCCAGGGCTGGAGGGTCAGGGAGCAGGATGGTGCCACCCTGGTGGCTGAAAGGGTTGATCTGGGTGCTGCTGACACCAGAATCACTGTTGCCACATGCTCCCTCAGACTCTGAGAGAGGTTTGTACATTACAGTCATAGTCAGATTTGCTTTATCTACATCTCCTAAGAACTTTAACATATTATTACATTTTTCCTTCATCCACAGTTAAATAACAGAAACAGAGTTAATCTCAATTAGTTTGAGCAATAAATTAACTAAAACCCAAACATGTCCCACCAGGTTTTATTTACACACAAATGTTAACTATATTCATAGTGGAATATCTAAAAAGCTGAAGCAGCAGTTAAACAGACTGTATATTGTAAAACTATTCTATTTCTCCTATTGTACAGAGTGACTTTTACCAGGATGAGAAGCAGCAGTGAGACTCAGTGACTCTAGTGCTTCCTCCAGCTCTTTAACCTGTGTCTTCAACCTCTCTCCTTTATCTGGCAGAGCCTCCACATTCACCGAAGACAGTGTGGCCTTTTAAGAAGAAAAGAAAAAAGAAGTGAAGGATAAACAAACAGGTGCAGTTAAAAATGGATGACACATACAAAAACATAACCCAACACAAGCTAAAGCATTAAAATCAGAAGTTGGCCTATGTTATTTGATGCTGCGGTGTACACCACCACAATGGGCTAAATCCATTTTCTCTTTTACAGTTTGACTCAAAACAGAATTTTCAAAAAGCTGCTGTCACTAAGTTACTGTTTAAGATTTAAATACACATTTAATGTAAAAACCTCTTTTAAAAAAATATTTCTGAATTCAGAATTAAACTGGATGTGACCACTCTACCCTGTGAAAGATACTTAATGCTGCATTCCACATCATCTGTCAAACATGGTGGAGGCTGTGGCATGTCATCAGCATGTATGGCTGCCAGTGGAACTGGGCCAATAGTTTTTTCTGATGATGTGACTGCTGATAGAAGTAGGATGATGAATTCTGAAGGGTACAGGGGAATGAATATAGTTTGCTCAGAATCAACCAAATCCTGCAAAACTAAAACACTGCAAATGGATAATGACCCGTAGCATACTGTAAAAGCAACTCAAGAATTTCTCAAGGCAAAGATATGGGATATTTTTTTAATGGACAAGTCAGCCACCAGATTTCAAAGGCCTGGCAGAGCATCTAAAGGAAGGAAACACAGCATTTGGTAATGCCCATAGGTTGTAGATTTAATCCAAGGATTAGAAAAAATACTCATATTTAAAATAATGCCAGTTTTTCTCATTACTTTTGAGCCACTGAAAGAGGGGGACTTTGTATAAAAATGTTTGTAATTCCTAAACAGTTCATGCAATTTTTTAGTCAAACCCCTACAATCAAAGTTGAAAGTCTGTGCTTCAATCACATTTTGACTGTCTGATATAAAATCCACTATAATGGTGCACAGAGACTAAATTACCAAAAAAAAAAAAAACAATAAAAAAAAAAAAAAAACCTCCC
>VUQH01038031.1:61468-72520 GCA_015106775.1 Etroplus canarensis | reverse complement strand
TTTGTGAATTTTTAGGGTCAACTTGTTTTTTACTAATTTTTGGTGGATTTATTTTAGGTGGTCTGGGTGCAGACACAGCCTCTATAGGGATGGGGTTTTGGGGATTTTGAGGGGATGACAAGAGGAGAGAAACTGCAGAGAGGTGTGTAAGACTGCAACTCTGCTTCCTGGTCCCAACTCTGGACAGTCATGTTTTGGGGGGTTTAACAAAATCGCCCAGATTTCTAGAAATGAGAGCTGCTCCGTCCAAAGTGGGATGGATGCCATCTCTCCTAATAAGACCTGGTTTTCCCCAAAAAGTTAACAATTATTTATGAAGCCCACACCGTTTTCTGGACATCACCTAGACAGTCAGCGCTTTAAGGACGACATGCAGCTAAACATGTCATCACTGGTCAGATTGGGGAGAGGACCAGAGAAAACTACAGAGTCCGACATTGTTTTAGCAAATTCAAACACCGACACAATATTAATTTTGATGACCTCCGATTGACGTAACCTGGTGACATTACCGCCAACATGAATTACAACTTTAACATATTTACCCTTAGCCAGCAGTTTCAAATTTCCTTGAATGTCGCCTACTCTGGCCCCCGGGATAGATTGGACTATGGTCGCTGGTGCCACTAACTTCACAATAACATTTCAGGCTCCATATTCCTGTTCTTGCACTCCACTAGAGTAGCTTTGCATGATTTACAGTTCAAAATAATCCTGGCCTTGATCCACTTCATCTACCATCTGTTACAAGCTGTTCTGTCTATTGATTGATCGATTTATACGAGCATCACTTCGGTTCTTTGTTAATAATTATAGGCCTTTACTTAAAACACTTTGATAAATTGATATTGTATGTGTTTATTGTAGAGAAAACACACACACATATATATATATATACTAGTTTGCCTTCCCATCCCCTTAAAGCACAGTCTTTACTTCACAGCAAAATTGAAAAACACAAGCTCTCCCAGCTGTCTTTTAGGTTCCTGTCTATGACTACAGAAGTGTAAAACAATGAACAAGGCAAACCTGGTTGTAATTCTCGCCTGCTTTGACAGCAGTTTGATTTGGAAAGTCCCCTGTTGATGCAGCATTGCCCTATGTGTTGATAAATTATTCAACTGTTTTAGCTATCATCCGTGAACTTGACTAGAGTGAATTTTTATACAGTTGAATAAAATTATTTAAAAAGATGTAATTAAATAAAACAAACACATGTTGATTGTTTACTTAAGTGTCAGCAGTGGGAGATAGTTCCAGCCTTGCAACTGATGAGACATCAATGGGCAGCAATGAGTCTGTGTCGTCCCAGTCATCATCAGCTTCAGCCTCAGAGGTGGCGACAGAGAAGACTGACCACACCCCTCCTAACACCAGTCTCTGCTCAGGCAGCAACTCTGGGTGAGTTCTTCACTAAGTCTCATATTAATATGTGACTGTGAACACACTCAAAATGCATGTTTTTGAAGTTAGAGCCACAGTTGATTGGTCAAACACTGTGCAGAACTCTTAACTATTCACTGATTTAGTTTTTAAGCTTGTACTATTTGTCATACAGATTTAAAATTAGCAGGGCTATGTCAGTACAGGATGAAACCGAATAAAAAGGAACTATGTCTACAATTAACTCTTGTAATTTGCCTTTGCAGTGACATTGCTTTCAGTGAGTCCACTGAATCAGCACCCACATTTTTGATATGTTCAGCAATTCCTATAATGAATGAATTAATAAATTAAGTGACAGGAAATTGCTACACAGTCTGATTACCAGGCTAACAGCTGTGGTTTGGAAGCAAAGACCAGTTAATTAGAACACACTCTAATCAAATGCTAGTTATTATAAAAACGGTCTACTTGGGGGAATGGGATAACTGATGTGAATATTACTGTGGACTTGGAGTTCTGTTTTTTTTTTTTTCAACAAAATGTAAACATTTGTGTCAGGGCACTATTAGTCATCCTAACATAAACCAAAGAAATAACTGAAAGTCTCTCTCACACCTTTTCAGTTTTCACCTAGCTGGACAGTAACTTTGATGCATGCTTACAGACTAAAAGAGTAAACTCCTTTGAATATTAACTCTCATACTTCAGAACCTGAAAACAGTGTCTCTAAAGCAAAGTCCTGTGCATGTTATTAAAAGGAAACGTATCTGAACACTTTCAGCTCCATTCATCATGGAAAGCATTTGCAGCTCAGTTCCCTCTTTACCACTCTGGTAAAAAGCATATTTGGCAAGATAAAACAATCATTATTAATAATGTACAGTTACCTATTAGTGAACACTGTGAATTGTAGAAAATGACCATTTTAGTTCTCACGTGAATCATTTTTGGTAACCCCTAATGTCCATTAGGTATCCCTGTTTTTGCGTGAAATGAAATAACAGATTACGCAAGGTGAAGTGAAATTAATTTTTGAGTTGCCAGCCTCATTGTTCGTGTTATTAGGCTTTTGTGCTGGGTGGAAAATGCTTTAATAGCTGGATCCTTTGCCATGCCTCTCTCTGACTTCTCCTTTCTGTCCTCACAACCAAGTCCTTGGTCCTTTTTGTTGTTTCCAGCCTATGACTTGTCTTGAATGCTGATGTGAGAGATGAATTATTGGGTTATGCTGCAGATGTTAGACTCTCTGCTGTGTCATGTCTACAGATTCACCTTGAAATAGACTTTTAGACTTTCTCATTCACTGTCCCTCTCTCCTTTTCCATCAGCTGAAAAGAGTTGTAAAATAAAAACAAATCCTCCTCACAACTTGACAGAGGACAATGTGATTCTTCTCTCTGTGACCTCTGTGGGTGCCTGCCCGCCTGTGAGTGTAGGCATGTTTTTTTTTTCCTAAGTTGCAGGATTAGATAGACAAGGCTCTATATCCCTTATGTAACCAACTCCTTTTTTTCCTGCGGGTATTTTTTTTTGTGCTTTCCCACATATGTGGCATCATGTTGGAGGACGGAAGAAGCAACCAGGAGGAGGTCGTAAATCTCAGCTCTTATTTGTTTGGGAGACAGGTGGCCGTGCGTTGGCCGTGTAAATCGTATTGACATTGGGGAGATATTCATCTTGTTTACCCTTATAGCCGCAGCCCCTGTCCCTTTATGAAGACTTGCGCCATATGTCACAGGGTGTCGCCCTGGCTTTGTTCACTCATAAATCTTAGCGTGTGAGATGGTAGAGACCTGTTAGCACAGCACCTCTCTGGCGTGGAACCCAGGGATTCGGCGTGAGTCGTAGCCAAAAAGAGCAGTAGGGATGGCAATTGCTAGATTACTTCCAGCCACTCTCAGAAATGTGTTATCTGCTCTCTGGTGTGCTCAAAAGCGCACCTGGAAAGCAACATATTTTAGTTACTCTCCTGCAGCATAGCAAAATCTGCCTGGTCATACACAAATGCATCCTGACTCACTATATCATACGATAACTCTTTGTGGGCTGTGGCACGATTTATCTTCTCTGTCTAGTTCGATGTCTTGCCTCATTTCTCCTCTTCCTGAATTCACTCACAGCTTCTCCCAGTGGCTCTGTTGCCCAAAGTGCTGCCCAACGAAGTTACATTTTCTGGGCTTTTTTTTCCTCCTTCTTCTATCTTGCCCCACCTCCAGCCCTCCAAGCCTCCCACTGGCAGACAGCTGTGGATCATAAAATGGTGGATCAGAGCTTATTTCCTGCCCACCCAAACTGGCGATAGCTGGGCAAGCAGCTTGACTATAGGTTTGATCCCACTTTTTACTAGAAACAGTACTAAATCCCACCGCTGCCCTTCTTCCTTTAGTAGAAAGACAGTCGATAGCCCCGCTCATCCCCACGTTAGCTCCACGCCAGGATCAACAAGGCTTGGCTCCTTCAGGCTGAAATTCCTGTAGTAATGAGAAGCAGCAGCCTTCTTCTGTTGATGAATTTCTCTCTGCTACTAACATGGCAGTGTGAGATAAGGTGTGATAACCCTGATGTTTATAAGGATAAACCAGAAGACCTCCAGGTGTAGTTCACTTTGAAATTCTATGTTTGCAATATTGTTTGACTTTTATATAATGATGCCATTTATTTTTTACAACATGTCTTCTTCAGATTATGATATGCATGGTTATAACATATCCTCACAATGTTAAACTTAATACGCTTAAAAAACTTGTGTCAAATATTACCAAAGTCTGAAAGGGGATTTTTATCCAGGGTTTTCATGCAGTGCATTTTCAAGTTCCCATTTACTGTATTTAATCATCTTTACAGAAAAAGCTTTGCGAGGCCTGTAATGGGTAAAAACAATGAAAGAGCAATTCAAGCTTGATGCTATTTTCGTTAAAGAGAAATAGCAAACGATTTCCTTCGCTTTGGCTTAGCTGTAATTGTGAAAACAATTTTTGGATAAATCCATTTACCTCTGGTGCTTTTAACAAGTTTCTAGGGCAGCCATGTGGCATTCACTGACTTCCCTGTTTATTCTTTTATTATTAAGATATCTGTTTATTTTATCAATCTTCACAGATCTGCATAAACCGCTTCCTGCTGAGATGAACAGTCAAACAGATCTGTTAACTTTTCTAAAATATGTGGAAATGTGCTTTTTTGTAACTATCATTTTATTTTGGGTTTGGTGAGAATGTGAGGAAGTTCACCTGCTTCTGGGTCAAGTGCTGGTGCTCCTCTGCTCTCTCCTCTCTTGGCTGTGACCCAGGCAGACAGTGGTTGTGCCTGGGCCTGGGTTAATGAGTGGATTTGCTGCACTGCAGCGCACTGTCCCCCATGCTGATGTGGAGCAGCTGAGCACCACAGTGGCCCCCACACTGCTGCAGAGCTATAAATCACCCACAGTCAGGCCAGGCCTGAACAGCACAGCCACCGCTGGGGATGGACAAGCGCACTGAGAGAAGCAGGGAAACAAGGGAAGAAAGCAACGCAGGAGGGGGGTGGGGGTGGGGCCTGGAGCGCACAGGGGGTGTCAAAACGTGAGCACTGTACTGTGTATTCACCTCCACCTATGTCCACATAAGATCCCCTGCCATGTTCTCCCTTAAGGCTACCCCCACCCCAGTACCAAAGTAACCACTATTCACAACATCCTCTCAACCTCCAGCCCCTCCCCAGCTGCTCCCTCTAATTGCCTTTATTAACGTCTCTATGGGAGCGGCAGCTAGGAGCAATTTGCTCATTATGTGCTGTATTAGCACTGGCCCTGGGGCAGGCATGGAACACAGAGGGATGCCTGGCTGAGACTCCTGCTCTCCTCTGCTGCACTCTGCCTTTACCAGGACCCCTACCTCCATCCTTTAGGTCTGCCATAGACTTTTCGGCCCTGACAACAACCAGTATAAAGCACAGGTACAGACAAAACCACCGTCAAGAACCTACATACATTACTGTAGGCATGGGATTTACAAATTAAAGGACAAAAACGTGCATGGGGCAAGCCTCTAGAACATCTTCATTGATGTGTGGCATAGATTCTACAAAAGTCTGAAAAATGATCACTTTACCAAAAGATATGCTCTAAATTTTATGTTGATTTAAAGAACACTGTCTCGTACCATCTAAAATCAAAACTATGTTTTTAACAGTAAATGATAGATAGATATTAATTTAACTTCGACTGCTACTCAAAAGCGTTGAAATATTTGTAAATTTCATTGTTTTCCAAAGAAAAACACATTCCTTGCAATTCACAAAGAATTTTATTCATTTCACAAACAACTAAATTAATCATATAATTTTTAAAGAATATTCTACATTTTTGCATAGAGGCCTATTATCAGCAACTGTCAGTCATCTGCATCAATCTCCTGGTATGGCAAAGTTAATCATTTTTTAAGGCTTATTATCATTAGAAAACCCTTTTGCCATTGAGTTTCACAGCTGAAAACTGTTATACTAATAAGGGAGCAAAAAAGGGAGCATGGCATTCTTTAGGTTAGTTTAGTATCTGAAGCATCAGCAGTTGTTTGTTTACAGGCTCAAAACAGCCAGCCAGAAAGAAAGAACTTTCTTTGGAGACCCATCAGTCTATTATTGTGCTTAGAGAGGAAGGCTATTTAATGCAAGAAATTGTGAGAAAACTTCAAATCTCTTACCATGGTGTTAACTACTCCCTTCAGAGAGCAGCACAAACTTATTCTAACAAGGACAGAAAAAGGAGTTGGACTCCCCGATGCACTGTGCAAAAAGACAAACATCTGAGAGTGTGTAATTTAATACAAAGATGCCTCACAGGTCATCAACTGGCAGCTGCACTAAAGAGTACCCGTCACACACCAGTGTCAACATCAACAGAGAAGAGGCGACTTTAGGATGCTGGATTTTATGGTAGAATTTCCAAGAAAAGTTATTTCGTAGACTGGCCAATGAAAAGAAAAGACTAAGATGGGCAAAAGAGCACAGACACTGGAAGACTGGAAGAAGGTGTTGGGGATTGATGGGTCCAAGTTTGAAGTCTTTGGGTCAAACAGAAGAACATTTGTGAGACGCAGAACAAATGTAAAGATGCAAGAACAGAGCTTAATACCGTCAGTCAAGCATGGTGGAGGCAGAATGATGTTCTGGGGTGCTTTAGAGGTGGTAAAGTAGGAGATCTGTACAGAGTGGATGGAAAACTAGCACAAGATTTTGGGGGAGGCTCAGTGCGTCGGAGGACGGATTTAGTAGCCGAAGAGCTGCGGAGGGAGCCAGTTCGAGACCTACCTGTGGCCACCATAGACCTGCTGGCCCAAGACCCTGCCCTGGACCGACATGTGTGGAGGTGGACTAGAGGCCATAAGGACGTGACCCCTGAGCACTGCCGAGGTGCCATTGAGCAAGGCATCAAACCCCCACATTGCTCCCTGGCCCCTGAAGTGGCAGCCTTGTATGCTGACCTCCCTCTCTGCATGTGTAGAAGTGTCGGCAGTTGTAATTTCCCCCCTGGTGATTAATAAAGTATAGTAAAATAAAAAAAAGTTTTAAAAAATACACGCCATGCCATACACTGTGGACAGCACTTGACTGGGGCCAATTTCTTCCTACAACAGAATAATGAACCAAAACATGCCTCCAAAATCAGCCATATTTAAAGAATAAGCAGTCAGCTAAAATTCTGACTGTAATGGAGTGGCCAGCTCAATCTCTGGATCTGACCCTGGTATGGTATGAAAGAAGACTCCATCAAGCCAATCCGTCTTGTGCTCCAGGAAGTTTGGGGTGAAATCATTTCAGATTACCTTGAAAAATTGACAGCTAGAATGCCTAAGGTCTGACAGGCTGTAATTGCTGCAAAAGGTTTTTTTTAAGAAAGGCAAAGTTTAAAGAACACATTCATGATTTCCATTAAAATCCTTATTTCTAACTCTGTCAGCAATGTGAGCATGTCCTGTTCATTTGCTATACTTCCTGTTCAGACTGATTTCATGTGTATTTCCATGGAAAAGAAGAGAATTTCCAAGTGATCCCAAACTTTTGAGCAGTAGTGTATGTATGTACTCATTATTTTTATAAAGACAGCTTTGTGATAGTTTAATGAAAAATGCTGTGTGCAAATACACAAGAACATTTATGCTGTTATTGTGTTGCTTTGATGGAAAATTATCCTTTTTCACCTAATCCTGTACTGTGATAGCTAAATAGACTGTTTATGCAGGTACTTTCAGCTTCTCCCCTTTACCCAAGAGGTCAGCATAGCAGATGAATTTGCTAATGTGATTTGGAAAGGATTTTTTATACCAGATGTCCTTCTTGTAGCAGCCCTGCCATTTATTCAGTCTTGGGACTGACACTAGGAGAACATTGGCTTCTGGCTCCCAAGGCTGGGCTTGGGTCTCTTCCTAGTTGCAAACCAAGGACATTTTGTGTGTGAGACAAATGTGCAAAAGACTACACTACAGAGAACAGGTCAATAGACTGTATATAAAAGATAGATTTGGCCCCAACCTACCTTCTTTTTAACAGCCAGCAGAGAGTGACTCTTCTAGTTGCAAAAAGATGAAAAAATGTCTTTTTATGCAAGTCTGAGAAAATGATCCTACTTCTCCCTTGATTTATGACCTCACTGAACACTTGCTTAATGATTCAATAGTTTCAACTACTTGTTTTAAGTCTTTTCTAAATACAGCATGATTTTTGTTTTGTAATTTATGGTCATATTTTGAGTTAAATAAATTGTAAAATGTGAATGTGCAAGTGTGAATGTACAATATCCCAGTCATACACCCCTTGTACACAACTTTCAAAAAACAAGTTGGCAGCAGCTAAAATACCAAACTCTAGGCTCCCAAGCAGGAATCCAGAAACCAATGGGTGACATAATACTGACCATAATTTTAGTCAGCAGACAACACCATAGAATCTGTGGTGACTAAGCTGCTCTGTTTTATTTGCAGATCTGCTGCAGTAGCAGCCTCCTGCTGTACTCCGGGAGCATCAGGAAAGAACCAAAATGCTGGTACCATGGCTACTTCTGACAAAGAAAAACAAGAGGAAAGGTAAGATGGGGCTCGTTGCCTTCTCCTCCCTAATTTTATAATTGCATTTGACCCAAGTTCATTTGATTGAATTTGTTATGATCACTCTCCCATAATGTTTGAATGTCATGCAGAAAAATTCTTTCACTCTTTCCCTGTTTTAACACACTTCCTCCATTAGTTGCTTGTCTTGCATGTTCACTCAGCTTCACTCATCTAACATCAGTGCAGTTTTCCCATCAATAATTTCAGTCACTTTTTATGTCATTCACTCTTCCTGTAATTTGGTTACCTTTTGAGGGATTTAATGCAGAACAAGTACTGGCCATAGCAGCAACTCTCTCTTTTGTCAAACCTCAAATGGTGTCTGAGTGAAGTGGATGGGAACATGCACACAGTCTGCCCATTACAGTGATCAATTGCTCTGCTTGCTTCAAAATAAATGCTGAATTCATTTTCAGTGCCTTCAGATGTTGCTGACAAGTATGCAAACAGAGTGGTCATTCTATGGACAATTCATCAATGTTATTTTCATATAAATAAAAGTCTTCATTTCTCCAAATGGAGTTCCACATGAGTGCATTCCTCCAAAATTTTTCTGAATTCAAGAACTTGGCTGAGCATTGTTGTATTGACAACTCTGTGACCACAAACTTTTTTTTTTTCAGTTTGTATGTCTTCTTTCTCCTTTCTCATCCGACATTGTTGCCTCTCTGCAAAAAGAATATGAAATATTTATCAGGGCATCGTGCATTGAAGGCACAATTTCTACATGGTAATGTTGCTGGCGTTCGAGATAACACTTTGCAATGGTGGGCAAAACAACCTTTCTGTGGAGACGGTTTTTATGTTTTTGCCAACGGAATGGCATAAATACATCTTTTTACTAACCTTTGCAGAGCGATGAATATGGTTTCTTTGACGGCACTCTTTTACATCAGACTGATTTAAAATGCAGCTTCTAAGCTCACAAATGGGAATTTAAAAGCTGAAGCACTGCAGAGGAAAATTTCTTTTCTACCTGTGTTTGTGTGCAAACCTACTTTAGAATCCCCCTGCCACTTTTTAATTATCTCACCATAGATGGTTGTCTGCTGAGCAGACCTGATGTGTACTTTCCTTTTTGGCTGTACAAAATCTGCTGCAAACAGTGCTGCATCCCATTGTGTCTGCATACACACACACGCAAACACACACACACACACACGCGTGTGGGTGAACATAGCTGTTTTGACTCGCTCCTTGGTCTGTCTAGACTGGAGATAGGGCAAGACAAGAGTGTGTAGTGGCCCGGCTCCTCTCTTAGTACTTTTTCTTATTTTCCAACCTGGCCCATTTCTGCTGTTTCAGGCTAGTGAGTGAATGAACAAGCAGGCCCCAGGCCCAGATTGAACTGTGCGGTAATCCTTCCCAAAGCTCCGCCAGCTCACTGATTGCCTTCATTTTTCAGTGTCACCAGCAGGAAAGCCAAGGCAGTGTACCCATGTGCGGCTGAGCACGACTCTGAGCTCTCCTTCCAGGTCGGCGCAATATTCAACGCTGGTAAGTGTTATCGCCTACACCAGTCGCTCACTCAGAACCAGCCCTGGCATATTGGATTTGGAGGAAAACCGAGCACCCAATCTGATCTTCAATTGAACAGAGAGATGAGACAAGGAGAGAGGGAACGGGGAGGGGTGGGCAGGAGACACAAATTTGCTCTGTGGTGTCTCTGGGAAGGAGCTCAACTGAGCTTTAATCACTCTTAGAGGAAATGAGGATTTTGTCGTCCCTATTTTTTTTTGCCAGAATCTTCTTTTATGAGACACAGACTATAAAGAGTATATACTGTATTCTTTACAAAGAAATGTGTATGGAGATGTTTTTGATAAGACCTAGCAATGCAGTAAAGTTTATTGGTGCCTGTAATCATGTATCATTAAATTTTTCTACTCTGTTTTGAAACATGCGCATCTGTATTTTAGCTATATTAATTAAAAGAGTTCATGTCAGGAAAAATGAATACAGTAGCAAAATTAAATTTAACAGAAAGTGGATTTCCAAATTACAAACAGTAACTCATATTTTAAAGAAAATACTGAACAAAAAATAAATTAGGCATGACTTTTTAAAATATTACATTAAAACTAAACCATGTCCTGGAGCCTATTTTATTTTTTGTTTCATTTGGAGCGTAACCATTTTGTTTTGTTAACGTTATATTGAATCATAAAGTGTGTTATCATAAACTTCCAGTTATTCTGTTAAAGTATGAGCAGATTCTGTAAACTTTTGTTTAGTCTCTCTGTCCTTCAGCACTTAATCTGGCTTCAAAGGAAGTGACTGACATTGTTACATAAATGTTACGTGATGAGGTTTTAATTAACTAAACATCTACTTGCTGTATCTTTGGAACCCTTGACATTTTGCCGCAGTGTGGAGTTATTTCTAAATGTATTTATGTTTTTATGTCTGAGCTGTGAGAATAGCAAGTGTGCAGAAGGTCAAGGGGTCTGACTACTTACCAAGTCTTTGTATATGTGTAAAGAAAAACTCAACATACAGTATATTGATCTTCCCTTACCCTTAAAATTAAAAGAACATCTCTACATTTCCTATTTGTTTATTCTCTTCCATGCTTACCCCACAT
>VUQH01038031.1:29374-50503 GCA_015106775.1 Etroplus canarensis | reverse complement strand
CCCTTGAAGAAAAAAAAAAAAAAAAAAAAAATACACGTGCACAAACTTAAGCCATACTCACTTCACACACACATGTAAATACACACTTACAGGGCACAAAAAATGAATAATAATATTCACCCTCCCCCCCTACACACGCGCTGTTTTTCTCCCCGTGCCGCTCTGTCGTTTTTCAGTAGCATCATAGTAGTGTTCCACAACTACCCAGAAACCAGTGGGGTGTGAGACAAGTTAATGGTCCAAATAACTGGGCCTGCCATACTTAAAATAGTAGTACTTGGCCCAAAGATACGAAAAAAGAAATAAACTAATTGAGGAAAAGTGATCATACCAATGCAAAAGTCTGTTCTTCATCAAGCATTCATCAACATGTACCTCAAAACATCTTCTGTACAACAGCTGAATAGAATGTGTTTAAGAAGTTAATACCTGTACACATTTGCCTGGGTTTGATACATTAGCTGTTTGCTGTAAGCACTGTAGAGTAACGCTCCATTTTGGATTATATCGACTTTACAGAGTATGTGTGTTTAAACTTGGAGCCCATACGGTGTACTGTATGGACTGTCTAAGAGTAACTGTACATGTTATGTTTTGCCTGGCTTTGTAGAAATGAAGCACCTTAATGTAAAATGACTGGCTTGTCAAAAACTAAACCTTTGCAACACACTTTTATAAAATGCTTTTTATTATTTCTGGGAAGAGTAGATAAGTGTTGGTTCACAAAGGGCTGGTTTTGCTTCATTGTGAGTAAAAACAGACATTTGGACAGCTGCTCTGGAGATAACACAAATAACAGCAATTACTATGGATGCACCTCAGTCAAATCCATTACCAGCGGACTCTACTGAAATTGTTTCCGTAAATGCATTATGTTTTCCATCCTGCAGCACTCCTAACCATTTCTGCACAAAGGTAAAATCTCTCATCTCATCAATATTGTCTTAATTCTATACCACAATGCCTCCAAAATAGTGACTTTATGACATGGGAGCTTCATGTGCATGTTTTCTTTTGCGCAAGAGAGACATTTTTTATTTCAAAACAGCTTTAGCTTTGGACTTTTGCATATTAGGTTTGATTGTTTTACTACACATTTTAACTTTAAAAAACTCAGAATGTAAATGTCATGGCTTATATGATACCGATTGAAATTTAAAACTTGGTAAATTTGATGTAACTGTTCAGCTTATGATGATCCTCGTATAGCCCTTGGAATATATTCAAATAGACCTTTCGCCATTAAGTCTAGATTTTCTGTGCCTCCTCTTTAATGTCCTTTGCCCTGTAGTCGTTCACTACACTGCAAAGCAAATCTAAATATTGGCATAATTTTTCATAGTGCTGTTATTTGAGAAAGACTGCATAAGCCAGAGTTAATATTTGCCAAAAAAACAAAAAAAAAACTTCTCTCCAGATTTGTAAGGGAGTCCCATTTTAGTGCATGTGGAATGCACCTGTGCATTTGCTGTGACATGTGGACAGTAAGTGTATCCCTCTACGTTGGTGTGTGTGTGTGTGTGTGTGTGTGTGTTGTGTGTAATGAATGTATCTAGTGTATCCTAAGAAATGTATGGCTTTATCTCCATAGAAAATACTGTTATCGTCTTTGGGGCAGGGGGACATGGGTGTACTTCGGGATGCTTTGTCACATTTGTCACAAGTCCTTCTTGGTGTGCCACACTCAGCTTCTCAAACTATCCACAGCTCTAAACCGCTCATGGTGACTGCAGGGTCAAATCCTTCTCTTCTTTTTTTTTTGCTTCTGCAACCACAGCAATAAACTTTCCCATCCAACATGCGGACGCTGGCACACTGAGCGACACGGTGCAGGCCAACAGGTCAGGCCCTCCTAGCACAATTTTTCTTCTTCCCTGAACTTTTCTTTCTCCCCTTTTCCAGTTCCTAATGCCACTTTTGTCCCATCTGTATAATGAGTCACTTCTTGTGGAAGTAGATTGTGTGAGTGAGGCCTGACTCCACCTTTGGTATCTGGTCACTGATGATCTCCACCAACATTTCAGGGAACTCCACCTTCAGGGCCTGGGACTCACGAAAGGTGTAGAAACAGAAGTCCAACAAGTTCCCCACCAACTGGACATCACAAACATAACAAAATAAAAAAAATATGCTTATTAGTAAACTTTTTGACTTTTTTAAATTGTATTTGCTACTTTTTATGTATGCTGTTCAAATGCATGTAAATTAAAATGCTGTATGAACTTGCTTACCACTTGAGGGCACCACTGATTTTTTTATTTATCTCTTTTTTTCTTTTTCTGGACAGTGCCTCTTTAAAGAAAGGTCATCTGTTCAGCACTAACCCCATTCATGCAGACATTAGAGTTGCTGAATTCTGGCCGTTTATCTCTATGACCTCTCTCGCTTGCTAACTCTCACCTCCAGAGGCTTTGCCTACGCTGTCGTTCTCCCACGCACTGGTTGACCCATGCATAAAAAAATTACAGTGATTTCGCACATTTGCCACAGTGACCAGTGTGTACTCCCATAAACTGCAAGCTGATATTGATCCCCTTCTTTTCCATTCACCAATACAGTCTGGTCACTGCCTCTTCCAAAATAACCTTCCCTTAGGGAGAAAGTGGGATGTAATAATCCTTATTCCAAGCCACAGCACCACTGAACCGCTAAGTAAACGCATTATCCAAATCCACTCTGTTGCCATTTTACGGAAAACATTTCCAGTGATATTAGAGCCCAAAGAGCCATTGGACACCTCGCTCTGAGTGTGAAGGCATGGCATGCTAGAGAAGCTGCCAAGGGAAGCCTGTGCTGTACTTTATGCAACTGGCAAATGAGAGGCAGACAGGGCAAGGGTACTTACATCATGCATGGCGTCCAGCAGCTTGGTGAGCTGGAAGAAGCGCTGCCAGGTTTGGCCAGAGTTGTTGGTTGCTTTTCCCACTGAACGCCGGAGCTCTTTAATGTAATTAACCCTCATCTCCTCGAACGCTGCCTGGTTCTTCAGACCTTCTTTGGGAACTGGGAAACAGACAAATCCTTCTGTCAGTGACATGGATGTAAAGAGTGGACAACAATACTGTTTTAAATGTTACTGACCCAACACTGGCAAAAAGGACTTGTATGAAAACAGTGCAGGCTTGTGTCTTCAACCCGTTAGTCGTTTTGACATGGCTGGATGGGCAATTACATTAAAAAGCCAAGCCTGCAGTTCCATCAGTCATACACAAGAAGAAATTTTCTCCTATCATGTCTCTGTTGTGCTGTATCTGGACTATGCTGAAAGTGATGAACACCTTTAGATAATTAATCTTCTAAAGTGTTATAATAATAAATATTCAATTAACTTTAGGGTTAGTTTTAAAAACCATGAAATCATCAAGCATCAGATATCCGAATTACCATTTTTAGCAAGTTAATGTTGAATTGATCAAGTATGGCTGCTTTAAACCAGAAGGCAAAATTAAAGCAACGATCAGGACTGTTTGAACGTGCTATTAGATTTTTATATTATTTCTGTATTATTAGTAGCTAAAAACAGGCATATCTTAATTGGTTATAGTATCCATGAAGAATTCTATCATTAAATTATTATTTTCCAAGAAAAAGTACTATAGTGTAATAAAAACCAATACCACAATAGAAAACCAAATATTTTGTAGTATAATGAGGAGTTATACATATTTTCCTTTCTAACTGGTTGTATTTTTGAAATGTTATGAAGTTAAAAGTAGATCACTAATAAGAAAGTATATTGTAGATTTCAGTCCAGTAGTGTCTTTATACCTAAAGTTTACTGTAGTCTGATATTATCGATGAATAATCTGGCCTATCCAAGATATATTGGCATTGACACATAGACAATATGAGAATATGGGCTGCTCCCATCTGCATAGGTAAATTGGCAGAGATTTTCCACCAGATGTCCTTCCTAGCACAACCCTCCCGTTGTGGGAGGAGCTTGTGTCTTGAACTTGCGAATGTGAAAAACAATACTCTATCGAGACAGTGGCACAAAAAGGTAAGTTGACTACTATATGCAGATATAAAAGGAGACAGAAACAGACACTTGTAGCAATTTAGAAATGCAGTCATTGCATAATTTGTCCTGCAGAATGGCTCTGACTCCATTGTTTACAATACGTTTAGTACTGTTTGCAGAGCAGGCATATAAACGATGTTCCTGTTGTATTTTGTATCAATGATGTCCCTGTTATATTACAGTACAGTCAAAAAGTAGGCTAAAGCAAGGTATGCTTTACATTATTGTGATTGACAAGTTGTTAACGAATGAGCAGTTTTAAAGTCAGGTCCAATCTGTGCACGTGATGCCTGATTTCAGAAAGCTAAGATGGCAATGGAAAAAGCTCTTTTTTGGGTTTTAAAAAACAGTCTCACTAATCAGCAGTTGATGTCACGATGGCTGCATCTGTCTTGTATATATAAGGCTCATGTATTATTCCTCGAAAAAAAAAATACAGTACTGGTCAAGCTGTGATATTTATAATGTTGATCTGCAACAATTTTCAGTTGCTTAAGGCTCTTTTTTCTAACCATTCATTGTTCAAAAGATGCTCTTGAAATAGTACAACCTCAATTCCAAAAAGGCTGGGCTGCTGTGTAAAATATAAATAAAAACACACTGTAATGATTTGCAAATCAGTTGAACCAATATTTTATTCACAAAAGATCATACAAAACTTATCAAATGTTGAAAATCTGATATTTTACTATTTCATGCAAAATATTACCTCATCTTGAATTTGATGGTGGCAACACATCTCAAAAAAGTTAGGGCAAGGGCAAAAAAAAAAGCCTAGAAAATTAAGTTGTACTAAAAAGAAACAGCTGGAGGAACATGTTGCAACTTATTAAGTTAATTGGCAACAGGGCAGTAATGTGACTGAGTATAAAAAAGCACCTTTGAGATGCAGAGTCTCTCAGAAGCAAAGATAGGAAGAGGTTCAGCAATCTGCGAGAAATTGCATCTACAAATTGTGGAGGAATTTCAGAAAAATGTTCCCCAATATAAAATTGCAAATACTTAAAATAAATATTCCATCACCTACAATACATAATGTCATCAAAAGATTCTATGACTCTGGTGACACCTCTGTACCAAGTGACATGGTCAAAAACCAATACTGGATGCTCCAGGCCCTCAGGCGGCACTGCAGGCATGATTCTGTCATGGAAATCACTGCATGGCTCAGAAACACTTCTAGAAATGACTGTGAACAAAGTTCATCGTGCCATTCACAAATGCAGCTTAAAGCTCTATTATGCAAAGAAGAAGCCATATATGAGCATGAGCCAGAAATAATGGCATCTTCTCTCAGCCAAAGCTCATTTAAAATGAAGTGAGGCAAAGTGGAAAACTGGTCTGTGTTCAGACAAATCGAAATGTGAAATTATTTTCTAAAATCACGGACGCCGCGTCCTCCAGACTAAAGAGAATACGGCCCATCTGGCGTGTTATCAGTGCTCAGTTCAAAAGCCTGCATCTTTGATGGTTGGAGGTGCATTAGTGCCTGTGATACTGGCAACTTGCTCATATGGAAAGGCACCGTCAGTGTTGAAAGCTTTATACAGGTTTTAGAGAAACCCATGCTTCAATTCATAGGACAGCTTTTCAGGGAAGGCCTAGCATTGCTAAACTACATACTGCAGCTCTTACAACACCATGGCTTTATTGTAGAAAAGTCCAGGTGCTGGACTGGCCTGTCTACAGTCCAGACCTTTCGCCAACTGAAAACACATTTACAGTATGCTTTAAAAGAAAAGGGGATGCTACACAGTGTTAAACATGGCCCTGTCTCAACAGTTTGATTTCTTTTATTTTGTGCATAAAGTATGCTAATCATTGCATTGGGTTTTATTTAGATTTTTCGCAGCATCCCAACCTTTTTGGAATTGGGGTTGTAGAGTAACTTTGGCCAAAACAAACCAAGTTCCTAAATGATTGTGACTTATTTTCCTATCTTGTTTCTGAATTAATTTTCCCACCACGCTAAAATATTTCATCCTTTTTAAAAATGGCAGGAAAATGCACATTAAGTATGATTTGCAGGTAATGGGTTAAGCCATGCACATCCCGCAGTATTTTCCTTTAATGTGTAACTGTGTAAAGGGTAATTAGAGGTGCTTAGTGAATGATGCTCTGACTCCCACACAGTAGGCTGTTTTTGCACATTTTTCCTGTGCTGATGACCTAAGCCTATTTAACAACTCATTACAACCACTTTCACCATTTCAAGTAGTAATTAGTTTCCATGTGTAGTCTCTGGTTCATGAAGAATGACAGGTATAGTGAAAGGCATTGATTAAAAGTATCTCGATAACAGTGACAGCAAAAAAGGAACCAATGACGCTTATGTGTATTAAAGGCCCTGGTAATTTTGCCAACCAAATCTAATTTATAAAAGACATTGTTCAGTGACAGGAGCTGTTAAAAAAAGTCAACCTTCATCCACATAACAATGACTTGCCATACTCAGGGTTAAAAGTAGTCAGTAATCTCATCATGAAGACGCATTGAAACATCTACAACATCATTTTGTTCCCTCACTCCCGGTGTGAGGGAACAAAGTCATAGATACTGCATGGATGCTTGGCAGACCTCAGAAAAGACACTCTGATGCTACCAGATTTCCCTTTCCTCTCAAAGAACACATCTCTAATGAGTTTATATATAGAGAGAGAGACTTTTACCTTGGATTTGTGAATGTAGCAAGAAAAATGTGTTCTTGAGCCCATGCAGTGATTTCTGCTACAGAAATATGTCTTTTTCTTATACATTGCTGCCTAAGGGCCCGGAGATCATGGCCATTTAATACTGGTTGTCATCTTTGTCCCTTTGCATACAGAGACTGATTTGGTTTTTCTTAATCTTTTTATGATATTATGCACCGTAAATGATGAAATCACCGAAATTCTTTTCAATTTTATTTTGAAAAACGTTATTCTTAAACTGTATGCCCACACAGTCTTCACACAGTGGTGAACCCCTCATCTTTACTTTAGAAACACTCTCAGCCTCTCTGAAAGGCTCTTTCTTTATACCAAATCATGTTACTGACCTGTTGCTAATTAACCTAATTACTCTTAACATTACATAACTTTTCCAGTCTTTTGTTGCCCTTGTCCCTGCATTTTTGAAACATGTTGCTGGCCTCAGATTCTAAACATCTTGTGGGAATGTTAGCAGAAGCCAGCAACTGACAAGACTTGTTTGAATTCTGCAGAGTGAATAGCCATGGGCAAAAGCCTGCTTCTTGTCAGTTAGCATTGCAGGTTTTTTGAAAACAGATCATTGTAGGTCAATAACTTTGAGAATGTGTATTTTTGTGCATGTTTGGCTGCCTCTTTCCAGTCCTCTTTGTCTCTTTCTATGTAATTCTTTTCATCATACTCTGAGGCACAATCACCTCTAGAAAACAGATTGTACCCTGGTGCACAGGCTGTGATTTCTGTGCTGTATTTCATGGCTGACATGATGAGAATGTGCTAAAACCCTTGGCCACATTTGGACCTTTTGTTTTTCTCCCACTGACCCACATACACCCTGATTAGAAACTGACCTGGCATTCAGGGGCGACACCACGACTGGCCCCTAAAATAGGGCATTTAAACCACTCTAAATGATGTCAAACTGATTTACTCCAGGTATAGAGCCTGTGAACTGGGTGGTATTTCTTTTTGGGAGTTAAGATGCTGTACTTGTGTGTACCACAAGTATAGGGCAACAAAAGGAACAACCTATCTAATGCAGATACAAGATGCAGTTAGCATTTGTGTTGGTGATCTTCAAGCAGTACCCTGCTCTTGGTTGCTACATACCTAACTGACAGGGTGGCTCTTTGTTTTGATTTATCACCTGATACTAATGACTGCAGATATTTACAGCTGGCTCTGATTATGACTCCAATATCAAGCATGTGAAAGTGTTGTCTGATAATAAATATTTATTCAAGCATTATGTACAAGATAAATAGAATAAAAGTATCACAGTATTTGTGGTAGTTAGAAGTTTAGTTGTTAAAAAAGTGTCACACAAAAAGTGTCACACTGCTCCAGTCAGCGCAGCACACATACACACACACACACACACACACACACACTCTGTATACTTGTCCCATCTGGAACAAGGCTCAGCAGCCATTTTGGAGCAAGACAATGGTTTAGAATTAAAAATATGAATGAGCTGATCTAGCAACACTATCTACATCTTTGTAGAGGTGAGTGTAACTGGTTTGAACAGGCCGCTGCTACCAACTCCAAACAGGGTCATGAGATACCGCAGGCTCAGTGAAATCTTAGCCAAGGTCATAAAGGAATAACAGCCCTTGTCTCTTTTCTCGTTATCCCTTTTCACATGTCTGTTTCCCTCGTTCATTCTCTCTCTATGTAGTGCACACACTCCCTTTTGCAAACCAGCCTAAAGGCACAAACAAACTCTGTGACTATGTAGTACTTGCTCAGCTGACAAGTTCTGACACCTCCTCTGTAAACATTTCTACCGCTACTCCTTCCACAAGGCCCAAGCATTATATATGAATGATGATAACTAAGAGAGCCTCCTACAGTGCCTCAGAAAATCCAGCAATAGACGGCTTCTTTTTGAAATTATTCACAAGTGCTTTGCCAAACCTCCAGTGCAGTCACTCCATCATGTGGACTTTGGAATAGACATGAAAGATGAAGCACTGAATGATTATTTTCTTCCCTCTTCCCTCATATTTGACAGCTATATTCTGACTAAATCCAATAACCGCAGCAGACTGAACTAACTGTGAAGCACCTCAAATTCTCTGTTTTGATTCTGCATCCCAGCTTCTTTTATCCACACCCTTGCTTTCAAAATTCTAGCCTGGGTTTCAAGGAAGTGGAGAAAAATAGCAGGTCTTGGAGCAGTGCCTGGTGCTTGACTGGCCTTTATTAAGTACAGCAGGGCTCTCTGGAAAACCTCCAGAGGACCAGCGAGGAGAGGAGAGGGAGTCCGCAGCAACAGAAGGACTAGCTCTGCCACCCCACCACTCCTTTTGTCTTCTCTTTCTTTCTCCCTATAGCTGTGCACCTGTTTCTTTCTCACCAACACTGTGCCTCACCGTCAACTTTGTGTGATTTCTCTCTTTAAATCTAACTTTTCTAGTTTACTTTCTTAATCTCACCATATTGTCTCACTTCTTGTTCTGTTCCAACATCTAACTGCTGAAGTCCAGTTAGACCTTTATATTTGCAGAAATGCTTTTGCATTGCTTCCTCCATATGCCACTGTGCTATAGAGTCAAAAGCAACCTTCAACTGCTGCTCTGAGTATAGTGCATGTTTAACATACTTACTGATATACTTACCTGTTTTTCCGTGTACTATTGTAAAAGAGCAACTCACTAAAATTAGCTAAAAGTCCAAAATATTAGATACAAACCGCAAAACAGTTTAGAAACATTGTAGTAAGGATTCAGAAACTTCACTGAACTCACAGTACTGATAAAACAATGTAATAATTAATGAAAGCACAGGCTTACTTAAATATTAGCAGCATAATGGACTGAAATAGACGAAGTATCAAAAGATTACCTTTGTGACTAATATAATCTGTTATCATATCTCCCAGTCAAAAGTTGGGAGATATGGTTTTGACCTGGTTGTAAGGCGGACATGCACAGGTCAGGTCTGGATCTGATCCAGAAGAGTAATGTACAGTAATCATGAGGAAACGTCAGACCTCTTTGATGCATCAGCTTGTTTCTCGAGTTCAACTGGATGTGATCCGAATTTTGATGTGGATTAAAACTGTGTACTTTATTCTCTGAATCACTGATTGTACAGCAGTATTTAGGAAAAATTAGACCTTTCAAGTACTGCAAAAGGCCTAATTGCATGTTTTATTTGTTAAATGGACTGGTATTTATGTAGCACTTTTCTACTCTGACTGAGCACTCAAAGTGCTTTTTACTACAACCTTCATTCACCCATTCACACACACATTCATACAGCGCTTTATTCTATGCCTTTAAGTGATTTAACTATTACACACACATTCACACTCCCATGGATGCATCAGAAGCAATTTGGGGTTCAGTGTCTTGCCCAAGGACACTTCGGCATGTAGACTGGAGAAGCCAGGGATTGAACCTTCCTGTTGGAAGGCAACCTGCTCTCTGGCTTGTTTCTCAAATTCCCGATCCCCAACAAGTACCACTGGGCTTTGGGCTGGAATGCATTCCATGATTGGTAAGGGAGTTGGGGGAGGTGGAGAACAGAGGGGCCTTCATAATGGGTTCCCATTGGCATTAGCCCACAAAGGTGTTGGTCTGGGCGATTTTCAGTGTCTTTCACGGGCTAAAGACATCACATTTAGTTACAGTACATTATTAGACTGTTAATACCGGCTCATTAATGCCTGAGTAGTATTTTACTTTTAAGCTACTTTTACCTACTTAATATAGTGGGTTAGTTTTGGCTGATTAAGTCTCTAGCATGATACTGTATTGGCTCTGTGTTTTTGCATAGCTTTGCAGATACATTTCTAGTCACTGTAGCTGTCTACTGCCACTTGAGGAGAGGTCAGACAAATACCCCACAATAACAATACTGAATAACCTATCCAAAACCTCATGCTTTGTTTACTGCAGCTCATTACATACCTAGAAGATGCAGCACTTTCCCATTTACAGTTAGTAAAACAAAATTCTGCTGCAGAGCTACTCATAAACACTCAACACAGGGAACACATTACTCCTGTCTTGGCAGAATGTCACTGCTTTCCCATTTGAATCTAAAAAAAATTAACACATTTAAATTACAACATGCTATCATGCCACTTTATATCTGAGAACTCTTAACCCCTCATACTGCACTCAGACCCTCAGCTCAGAGGATCATCTGTTGTTAAGGTTCCACTGTCCAGGCTTAAAGCAAAGGGGAACACAGATTTTCAAAACTCTCTTACTATGTCTCTTGCTATTTGAGCTGTTCAGTCAGTTCGAATAGTAAGTGACATAACGTATGATAATGTATAATGCATTATAATGTCTTTCAGTTTTTTACTTTATAAATCTCATTTTATGTTCTTTCTAGTTTATATGTTCTAATTTTTTGTAAATTCCATCAAGCACCTAAGTCCAGTTTCAAAAGGTGCTATGGAAATAAAGTTTACAATTACTAGTATTAGTATAATATTATATTAGTATTATTATAATATTATGAGCAATATCAAAATTACGCAGAACAACCTGAAGCAATATGGGCTACTAGTTTGTTGCTTTTACTTTGTCCCTCCAGTGTTAAGATAGAAGTCAGTGCACAAAACCTTCTTTGTATTTTGGTAAAACCAAGTCTTAAAAAGTAGTAAAACTGGCCAATAGCTTTCAGTCTGGTGGTCAAGGGGAGAATTTTGAAGTTTGCCAATAATTCCAATAAAACAATGGGAGAATTCTAAAGGTAGAATCTCCTTTAAGGGGACTTGTGACTCACAGGTTCTTTGCAACAGGTCAGAAGCACAAAAAAATAATCACTGTTTTCATCCTTAACTGTGTACTGTCTTTTGTATGTTTTTTCCTCATTTTACTAGTATTTAAAAAATATAGCTGTCAAATAAATAGGGTGGAGAATAAAGTACAATATTGCTCTTTGTAAACTGTAAATTTGATAGAACTAAAAGTACATCAAGATTACTAGAAACTTTAGTAGATGTATTTAAATGGGTACTAATGTCTGTTTTTCCTCATTTAACCCTGTAACGCCTTGTGTATCATATTTGATACATACGTTTTTGAGACCATTACATCATCAGTGTGTTTTTTTTCCCTGAAAAACCTGATGTATACAATCAGACACATGCAGTGCACGGATATATACAGACAAGCTCTATAAATGCTGGATGTAGCAAAAATGATACAAATTAAAACTCATATTTGCAAATTGATGTTAAATTTTTTTTTTCATTTGTCAGAAGGTTCAATAAAGACATTTTTTGGTGATTATTTTATGGTTCAGGCTTTACAGGGTTAAACTAACTTTGACTAACAGGAACTCTGGCCAGCATGTAGAAATATTAAATCACTTTCCACAACTCTCCTTCATTACTAACACTGCTCTGTGAAACATCTACTGATGCTCAAAAACACAGAGGAAGCCCTGCACAGAGATATACAAGACTGCATCAGGTCTCAAGTCTCTGTGTAACTTTAAGGTTTGTGGTTACCCTTTCAATAATTAAAGTGTGGGCGTGGATGGTGGTTATGTCACAGCAGTCATCACAGAATAATTAACTGCTACTATTGCCCTGACCGGGGCCACTCACACTGTTGACATGATGGAAAAAAAAGACTACTTTCGGTTTCCACTTGAGCAACTTGGGCCTGTGGGCACATTTGCAGAGGGTGGTATCATGGTGAGGCCTTCATTACTGAGTGATATAAGTATTCTGTTTATCCACGGCAATAAACAAATAAAATAAACCACAGCCCGATAGCCTTAAGTCAGAGAATAGATAAATGACACTATCTCCCTTTCCTTTTGCAATATACTGCATGTTGTCACATCAACAGGTGCCTGCAACGTCGTTTATTTTCACACTTTTTGTGTATGTTACAGGATTACTGAGAATGAGCTCATGGCAAGATCTAACAGACTTTACAAAGACTTAAAGGCATGGCTAGATACTGCCAACAATGTCTCAAAGGTGTGTGGAGAAACAGAATACGAGACACCTCATCGATATGTTTTGTTTGTAAGAGGCAGCCTTTCCTTTTGGTTAGAAGATATAGTGTTGGAGTCCACATTATGACCATTCTCACCATAATCTTATACACATATTTACATGGACCAAAGTACTGGGCAACACCTCTTAATGACTGAATTCAGGTGTTTCATTCAATCCCATTGACACAGGTGTACAAAATCAAGCATGTAGCAATGCAGTCTGCCGTTACAAACATTTGTGAAAGAATGGGTCATTCTAAAGAGCTCACAGAATTCATGCGTGGCACTGTAATAGGAAGCCACCACTTCAGCAAGTCAGTTTGTGAAGCAACTCAGTCACAAAGTGGCAGACAACATAAAGTTACAGAGCGGGGTCACCAAGTACTGAGGTGCACAGTGCACGAAAGTTGACACTGCTCTGCTGGCTCAGTAACTGCAGAGCTTCAAACCTCCTCTGGCATTAACATCAACAAAAAAACTGTGCACCGTGCAGCTGCACACAAGCCTTACATCATGAAGCACAATACCAAGCATTAGATGGAGTGGCGTAAAGAATGCTGCCACTGGAATCTAGGGCAGTGGAAACATCTTCTGTGAGTCACAAATCACATTTTTCTATCTGGCAGTTTGATGGATGAGCCTTGGTTTGGCAAAAGCCAGGAGAATGTTACCTGCCTGACTGTATTGTGCCAACTGTAAATTTTGGAGGAGGAGGGATAATACTATGGGGTTGTCTTTCTGGAGTTGCCCTGGACCCCTTAGTTCAAGCGAAGGCAAATCTTAGTGCTTCAGCTTACCAAGACATTGTGGACAATTCTATGCTTCCAATTTTGTCAGAACAGTTTAGGAAAGGCCTTTTTTTTGGTTTCAGCACGACTGTGCCCCAGTGCACAAAGTAAACTCCGTAAAGGCATGGCTAGATGAGTTTGGTGTTGAAGATCTTGACTGGCCCACACACAGCTGTGAGCTCAACCTCATCAAACACCTTTGGGATGAATTAGAAAGAAGACTGTGAGCTAGGCTCTCTCATCCAACATCAGTATCTGGCTTCTGACTCCTCTGAATAAATGGGGAAAAATTCTCCAAATCTTCTAGAAAGCTTTCCCAGAAGAGTGGAAGCTGATATAGCTGCAAAGGCGGGACCAACTCTATATTAATTCCTTTGGATTTAGATTGGGATGCTGAAAAAGATCTTGCAGGTTTAATGTGCCAGTAGCCCAATACATTTGTCCATATAGTTGATTTATTGAGGTGGAATTTATTTCCATCAGATATGATGATTTTTCTTAGGCTGCTTCTGCAACAAATTATTCACAGTCATTATTCCTAAATATGACTTCTTAGGTCACAAAAAGAAAAGAAAAAAGAGAGCATTTAGGGATTTCTCCACCTGAATTATATAATGGCGATGAAAAAGGTTACAAAACAGCGATTAATATACATGAAGTGATTTCTAACAAGTGATTTCACTAAATGTGAAAAACAGAGTTACACCTTGGAAGTCTCAGTGCTAAGGTTATGATTCAACATAAGAATCATTAAAAAATGTAAAAACACTGGATTAATCTCATTTGAACACTTTTGGGTTACTTTGAGAGCAGCATCAGTAGCAAGGAGAATCAGTCTATCAATGTTGGGAAGTTACTATATGCTGCCAGGCTACTACCTCACATGAAATGTAGCTGTTGCTGCCAGGTACTAAAAAGGTCCAAAGTAGTTATGGACAGATGCCTCTATTATTAGTATGTAGTGTATGATAGTTAGCTGGGTAAGTGTAGGATACATTTCGTAGGTTCACTGCCTACCTGTGCTGAGAAGCAGGAGGACCTTCATGGAGAGGAACTCATCGTAGGTTAGCTGCAATCGCACAAACTCCTGGCTCACCTGCCTCATGCCTAGACACAGGTCGTACATAGCTGACTGCTGCATACGCTCCCTGAAGAGAGACAGACAGAAATTAATAAATAGCAGGGTTTTTTTTCTACTACAACAACAACCGTATTAGTGTTATGTTGCACACCATTCCCCAGTACCCACCCAGACATACACAGGCACACATTTATTCTCAGTTCATTCACTAGTTATTTTCATTTATTTATTTATTTTCTTTGTCAACACAAACTCACTATCTGGCTTCCTCGCTCCATTCCTACCAAACTAGTTCAGTCCAGTGAAAAAGTGTTTCCACACAGTGAAGAGGAGGATCCTTCAAGTCTGGGCTAAGAGCAGAATACCAAATCCCTCCAAATTGCAGAGTGCTGCGTATGGTATCACAGCGCAGATGCACCAGTTTTTCAAGGCTGTGGAAGACTACAACAGACCCCATATCTAACCTCAGACCCCACCCCAAAGCACTTTTACCAAGGATACATTACTCCAGACACATTCAGGTTGATACATCCATGAACACATGTTGACTAAACATGTACATGTTTTACTAACGAGGCTTACCGTCCATGCGCTCATGTGTCAAAAATACACCAATCGCACTTGTTCTTCATGCGTAATACTGTCTCGCTCCCCTTCCCTTTCGCACACATTTTATCAGTAAAATGATCTTGGTTACGTCACATAGTTCACAAAAACAGGAAAGCAAGAAACATTAGAAGGGATAGAGCGCAAGCCAATCAGAAACATGCTTTGCAGATGCCACAGATTCTTTGGCCTTAGATGCCAATTTTCTCTGCTATAAATCACCGCCACATCAGGACTACAGTAATTAAATGCAAGTGGTGCGCCTTGACTTGAAAGAGGTTGGAGATTCAACCACAATACAGTGACACCACATCATTACACAGGCAGTGCGGGTGGAGACTTCATTCTGATAACAACTCGACTTAACATTTTGTAGAAGGGACTGGGAGCAGCCGATTGGAAACGAGTGCATAATATTCTCATTAAAGGAAAAGACACATAAGATTTTACAGTATTTACTGTGCAGCTGTCAGCTCCGCTAAATAACTGATAAACTCTGACGTCTGAGTACGCCTGTTTCCCTGCTGAGCAGCACTGTGTATGTGAGCAGCTTCGCAAAGTGCAGCATAATATCATTTGATACAACTTTGGGCTGGAGTTTCTAAAGTCTCCACACGTTTTCTCTCTCTCTATCTCACCCTCTCTCTCACTCTCTTCCTGAAATCAATTTTGCTGAATCACTGCCCAAAATGAGCGCCTGGTTTTGGGGAGGAAAGAATAAGAAGAAAAAAGACAGCAGCAATCTCACTCCTTCGCTCTTGCTTTCCAATTCCTCTATATCTCTGTGTGTCTGTCTTTTTCTCACTCAGTTTCCCTTTCTTTCTCTCAGTCTTTCTCTGTTTCTAAGGTAAAAAGGAAGGAGCACAGAACTGAGGAGAAAAGAAAGTTCAGAGGCTATTTTGGCTGCAAGCAGCCTACAAAATTTATTCATTCACAAAAGTGCGCCAAAGGAAATCATTTAAAGTTGAACTGAAATCACAATTAGTCATTCCTTTTCCACAATTCCTTGTAAAATATCAATTTCAAAATAATTACTAAAATAGACTGTTAATAGTTTTAATATAGCAAGTTCAAAAAAGGTCTGTGGGGACACATCAGAAGGGCTCATTTTGAGTCCAAGTCTCTGAGTGGGTGGGCTAGTATATGTGTTTGATTGACAGCTGAGCTGGCACAGGAACAGTGACACAATTTGAATAATACTGTACTGCTGACTACAGTTTACAAGCCAAGGACAGACAGTGAGTTGTTAACAGTTTATAACAAAGAATAATTTACCTCAACTATATAAATTTGGCATTTGTAGGTAAATTTTAAACTGTCAAGCTGTTTATATTTGCTGTGCTTAAAATGCAAATTAAAATAAAAGGGGAAAAGGTGGCTCATTAAAAAATGACACAAAAAACATCTAAAGATAAACTAAATGAAAAAGAGTATAGGGTCACCTACACATTACACCTACAGGAGCTTTTATGATATCCCATCCTAAATCCACAGGCATTAATGGAGTTGGGCCCCCCCTTTACTTCCACGCTTCTGGGAAGACTTTCTACAAGATTTCGGAGTAAGTCTGTGGGAATTCTTGAGCATTCCTTCAGAAGAGCATTTATGAAGAGAACTGATGTTAAATGAGAGGGCCTGATTCATAGTCTCTGTTCTAGTTCATCCCAATGGCTTTAGATGGAGTTGATGTCAGGACTCTGTGTGGGCCAGCCAATTTTTTTTTCACAATAAATTCATCCAACCATGCCTTTATGGACCTTGTTTTGTGCACTGGAGCACAGTCATGCCGGAATGGCAAAGGGCATTTCCTAAACTGTTCCTACAAAGTTAGAAACAGACTTGTTCAAAATGTCCTGGTGAGCTGAAGGATTAAAACTTGCCTCCACGAGGCCATGCCACGAGGGTCCCACGCAGGCTTTTTTTGTTGATGTTAATGAGGTTTGGAAACCTGCAGTTAACAAGTCAGCAGAGCATTTGCGACTTTTAGGCACTATGTGTCTCAGCACTTGGCAACCCTGCTCTGTAACTATGCATGATTTGCTGAGGTTCCTAAACACTTCCACTTAGCAATAACTGTGGTATTTCTAGGACTGGAGAAACTTCATGAATGGTAAATGGTAAATGGACTGGTCCTTATACAGCACTTTTCTACTCTAGATGAACACTCAAAGCGCTTTTTACTACAAGCCTCATTCATCCACTCACACAGCACTTTATTCTATGCATTTAAGGATGTTTAACTATCAGGCACACATTCACACTCCCATGGATGGATCGAGAGCAAGTTGGGGTTCAGTGTCTTGCCCAAGGAGACTTAGGCACATAGACTGGAGAAGCCAGAGCTCGAACTGCCAACCCTTCCTGCTGGAAGATGCCCCACTCTACCTCCTGAGCGACAGCCGTCCCTAACTGACTTGCTGAAACGGTGGCATTCTATTATAGTACAATTCAGTGATCTCTAGAAAAATCCATTCTTTCACAAATATTTGTTAAGGTGGATTGTTTGGCCTGGTGCTTGAGTATATACACCTGTATCAATGGGGCTGAATAAAATACCCAAATTCAGTGAGCAAGAGGTGTGGCCAAATACTTTTGTCTATAGACTGCATAATTTTAATTTATAGCTCTTTCTTTATTGTTTTTGCTGACAGCATAACTTGAGCTTAATAGTAGTATATATATATATATATATATATATATACACACACATACATACATATATATGGTGTACTTAATTTCTACATTTTTCACAAAGCAAAGCAATTGTTTAGGCCCAACATGTATAATAACTGAATCAAGGGAAATAAACTTTATCTGGTTCAGGCATTTACCACTTATAAGGGACAAAACAGCACAGATTCTAGAGTTTTACATGATCTTTAATGTAAAATGAACATCCATGTTTTCAGTATTTAGGCTCAATCAAAGACAGCTAAGTGAGGGGACAGGCTATTCAATAAATGCTTTAATGCCCAGGGCCATGAAGCACTATGTTGCTATAGAAACCAGTGGATACTGTCCACTGCCCTAAAGACTGACTGGACTCAGAAAAGTTATGGACCTACTTTATGTCAATATTTGGCTGGATTCTCATTGACCTTAAAACAGCAACATCAACAGCAAGCAAGCACACACTCCTTGACTCAAAACGAAACAGCAGGGATGACAGAGCAGCAAGCATGAGACCAACATCCAGGCCACCACCAACAGCCAGTCTACATCTCCTCTGCTCTGTCAAGCTTAATACCAGGCCCATCTGTCAAAGGGAAGGGCTGCTGTATAGAAACCAACACAGCATACTGTACAGTAAAAAATCCACATAGGATACATATTCATTCATTATAAACATGCTATTGCAAGTTTTTTTCTTTGTGTTTGGGCTTATTTAAAGCTGAACATGTCAAATCGCATAAACCACTAGGTTTTTCATAGCATCAGATTCTCTCCTAAAAACTGTTCAGTCATCTCAAAGTAACCTACTGTGATTCATGTGACATTAAATTAAACTGGGGATGTGTACTAAGCACACAGCCACAGAACACTCAGGCCAAAAAGTCTGTTAGCTGTGTTGCACAATAGCATTTGTGCTGCACTTTATTTATTTATTTATTTATCTGTTTGGGACAAACTGACCCAGTGACATTGACTTATACAAGCTATTAGTTGGAGCTTTTAAACCAGCCCCTGACTGAACATGCTCCTCTCCAGCAGGCTGCCTACAGAGGTTACTGTTCTCTTCTTTGATTAATTCTATAACATTTAATTCATCACCGGCCATGCACTACAGCTCCAATCAGAAAAAAAACATACCGTACCTTTCCTTTCTACTTGCTCTCCTGTTCAACCATATTAACACAGATCAAGTGGGCTATTGACTGCTCTTGCTAAACTTTGATGGTTTGTGCCTGATGCAATTAAAGAACCATCAAAAAGTACAAATGTGTTTCCTTGTAAAGTGCCAGAAATCTGGTACAAGATTATGACCTTGTTTAAAGTACATCATGACTTCCTGAAAGCAAAGTCATTACTACAAAACCTCATTCTGGCCTTTTAGTAGCTTTCAGGTAGCTTAATAAAATGCTTAAAATAGCACAGCAGGAAAATACACTACTTACTTCCTTATGTTTATGCATAAATTTATATCTCAGGAGTGGCTGAAAATACAACAAGCTACTAATGCTCTAAGCCTGGCTGTTCACTCAATTACTATATCTGCTAATTAACTACTAAAGAAAAACAAATCTTTACACATCTGGAGAAAAACTGAGCATGTGCTTGAGCCCATGCAGTTTGCTTACAAACCACATAAAGGAACAGAAGATGTCACAGTAATCTTGATCAACCTAACTTTTAAACACTTGAAGGGAAAAAGATTCCCAGACTAGAATTTCCGTTTTAGAACAATTTGACCAATAACCAGAATGTCATATTAGCAGCTCATTCAGCTCATGATCCATCACAATTCACAGGTTATCATACTATGTAAGTAGAGAAGTAGAGAAAGAAAGCCACGTTTTCTTGTCGTTGATTGGCTGGATTGCACAAACTGATGAGAATTAAAATCCATTGAAAAGTCAAGGAGGCTCACAAACAGTAATATGAAAGACAACAGCCCTAGTTCTTGACTAGACCTAACCTAGTTTAAGACATTATTAAATAACCTAATGTTGACATTTATGTATCAGAGGAGCATAAGAGCAGATGCATTTCGTTAGTATAATCCAGACCAATACTCCTAGGAACAACAATTCTTGGGAAAATGGAAAAGTGCCCATAAAATGACAAATGTGACCCTTACCTTGAGCACAGTTTGGGTGAAGACTCATAAGGTGAATATTATGTGCGTGTTACACTAAAATCTGACCAGTACGCTAGGAGGAGTAGCAATTCTTGTGAAAACAGAAATTTTCCCACAAATTGACAAATATAACTTTGACCTTCACCACAGTCCCTTTATTGGTCCTGTGGAAAGAAAAGTTAAAAATTCTGGCAGGCAGGAGTCTTGAGCAGGATTCAAAGCGTCCAGGGACAGAAATCAGTCTGATCAAGTTTGCTCCTCAACTGGCTCCCCCCAGGGATGCATGATCTCAACCTTATTATTTATATATGTCAAAGGAGGTATGAAAACAGGACAATTTTAAAGTATGCAGAGGACTCCGTGGTTGTAAGGTGGCTTCAGGACAATGAGATCAGCTACGGTCCAAACTGACGACTAAACATATGTGCACTGAATTTAGAAAACATACGCATACACTAGATGTCTTCCCAAGGGTTAGACAGTGGAATGTGTCCTATAAATATTCTGGAACAATTACTGATTTAAAACTGAATTTTGAAACAAACTATGAAGCTGTATGCATAAAAAGGGCACCAGCATCTGTCATGACAAAACCAAGATGGTTTTATTTTATCGTGCTTCTACTGTCATTTTTGTCCTTTTCCTTGGTTTCATGGTTTGGATATTTATGTGTAAAGAACAGAAACTCACTTCTAGAAGAAGGCCTATATGAAGCATCTATTATTTAATATTTATTCATTATGTTGCATTCTGCTTATTTATTGTTTGTTGTCTGTTATTTGTTTTGAAAATGTGCACATGAGGATAAATGACTCACCTAACGCAGACCAAATCTACCTACGGGTACAAATAAAGTAACCTGAACCTGAAGCTGAAACTGAATGTTTGCGTATTGAGGAGCCTCCAGACAACATCAAATGTACGTTTGTTGTTCGCAAAATTTGGACAGGTGAACTGATCGAGGGCTAATAAAAGGCATACATCCTTGTTGTGCTCGTCTTTTTAAAAGATAAAAACAATATAAAATCACACAATATCAATGCTGCTACTAACTGTTAAGAACAGTATGGTTAAATAACATCAGAGCTGTGTGTGTATACTGCAGATATGGAAGTGTAGACCTACTCATTAAAGATGAGGTCAGGGGCAAAGTAGAGCATCTGTCC
>VUQH01038031.1:0-29354 GCA_015106775.1 Etroplus canarensis | reverse complement strand
TGGTGTGTTTGTAGGAGCGCCAGCTGAGGCAAAAGGAGGACAGACACATCCATGAGTACTGGATCAGGGTGATTTGGTCCTCAATGGGCAGGCCCCGGAAACCTAATACACAGGAATACATGAACAGCAGACAGAGGTGGAGGTGATGACATGCTAGCATCACATTTATTTGTAGCAAACAACACTGACCTAATGTATTTGGACTACAGTGGCAACTTAAGAGGTATTTATCTAGCTGGGCACGTGTTTGTGTGTGTGTGTGTGTGTGTGTGTGTGTGTGTGTGTGTGTGTGTGTGTGTATGTTTTCCTGTGCTGTGTATCTCTGCTACAGTGTGCATTTTCATGCCAATTTTTTTTATTTAGACATGATAACCACTGGGAAGTATTCACCCATTCTTGTTTCATGCAAATCCCACAAGGCCTCCAGTTATTGGCATGCGATCTATGGAGCTCCAAAAATAGACTCAAATAGGAAACTTGCCAAACTCTCAATCAAACTCAGACAAGGAACCCCTCCTTATCCAAAACACACAGGCCAACTGAGGACACCCAAATGACTTATCAAGGCTTAGGGACTATTTCAAGTCTATATGTATGTAAATCTGCCAAAAACAATCATTTGTGTGAAAATATTTGTGAGAAAGGTATGTCAAATGCCTGGCTGGGAACACAGTTTAATCAGTTTATATTAAGTATGAGTCTTCTGTAAACTATCAGATTTGAATTATGCGGGGTTTCTTAGTTTGTTTTAAAGTGGCTTAACAGTAAAAAAGTATTTGTGCCAATAGCACAGCTCGTAATAACTAACATAACAAGAGTCACAGACTTGTAGTGGGCATATTGCTGTTACTGACATTACTGGTCTGTGTTGCCTTGTGTGTCACCCTGCCACATCCAAATGTAAACTGAATGCAGGCAGGGGCATATCTGAAAGTCGAAGGTGCTCATTTTGACCCTTCTGTCTGGCTTCTATTTATATGTCCGGATATGGCAAGCAGACACCGTGGAGGTATCAAATATTTGCAATACAGCAAATTAAACAGGCTCAAAGAGCTACCTGTGAGGCATCTTTCATTATGTCTCCCACTGACTGGAATTTTAGGGGAACTTGTTTATTCCTTCTCAAACATTATTTTCTCTCTACTTCCCGTACTGCGGTGTATATGTAGAAATTAATGAGAAAAACATTCACATAACATCTGGCATGTAAATGAGTTTTTTTTTTTTAGAAATCCTAATCTTGATTTTATTAAATGGTAAAATAGGATTCATCACTAATCTTGTTGAGGCTCTGCAGAATTATTTCCTGACCTAATATTTAAAATCAAAACTGTGGGCTCTGACAAAACTGGCAGTGTTTTATCCTAAAAAGATCAAAAGTGAAGATGTAGGCATGTTATCTTCATTAAACCGCACTTCATAATTACAATCGAGAGTCCCCTCTGATTTAGTAAGCTGGTATTTTTACCACTTACCACTGTCTTTGATTTTTTTGGGGGGGTAAAAAAAAGCTGAATACTAATCCTCTCTAACAATAGATTCAATTCATAAATATAGCATTAAACATGCAAAATACCCTATAACCTTTACACATCTTATTTCTCTTACAGATATCTTTTGAGACACTGCTTCCACTCCTTTCCAACTCCGGCATAAAGACAATCTTAAGCAGTAGTTATGCTTCAGCCCCCTGCACTAATGGTCACTAACCTGGAAGTACTTTGGCCCATTTCACCATGCGTACCATCTGCTTTCCAGCCAGGCGGTTGAGACTGGATAGCAGGTGGTCAGTGGTGTCAGGCTGTGTGTTGTCATAGCCTGAGTACACCTCTTCAGGCTCAATCAGCTCCAACACGCTGCAGATGGAGGGCGGCAGAAAAGGTGTGACCACCCCAGGCCCATGGGGCACCAGGGCATTGGCAGCACTGGCATTCAGCTCCTTCTCTGAGGACAGGTAGCCGCCTCCAACACCACCTGTAGCCGTTTGGCCATCCTTAGAGCCCTGCAGGTCCTCGCTGACTCCCTTCAGCTTCAACTTCTTCGATTTCCGTGCTGTGAGGAACACAACAGCCATTTCTTAACACAATGTTGATGGTGGCATTTCTAACATTCATAATATGGGGTTAAACCTGTGGCAGATAATGCATGGGTATGAAAAACATAAATGCAACAAGATGTGTGGCATTTCAGTCAAATGTCTGCTGTGTGTTAAAATGTTGACACCTATTACATAAAACATGTTTATTTAATTTTCTGTTTAATCACACAGGCACAAACGTCGTATGGACAAAAGTATTGAGCCACGCCTCTTAATCACTGAATGCAGTCTGCCTTTCCAAACATCTGTGAAAGAATCAGCTATAAGTGGTATTACTGCACAATTGAAGTGATGAGGAACCACAGCAACACAGCCATGAAGCTGCAGACCATGTAAAGTTATAGAACAGAGGTAGCTGAGTGCTGAGGCTCATAGTCCGGAAAAATGTCACCAATGCTCTGCTGATTCAGTAACTGCAGAGTTCCAAACCTCCTCTTGCATTAACACCAGCAGCACAAAAACTATGCACCAGGAGCTTCATGGCATGGGTTTCTATGGCTGAGCAGCTGCATGCAGGCCTCAACAAGCACAGTGCAAAGTGTCAGCTGGAGTGGCGTAAAGCACACTACCACTGGACTCTGGAGCACTGGAAGCCTGTTCTGTGGAGTGACAAACTGCACTTCTCTATCTGGAAGCCTGATAGACTAGTCTGAGTTTGGCAAATGCCAGGAGAACATTACCTGCCTGATTACATTGTGCCAACTGTTATGTTTGATGGAGGAGGGATATTGCTACAGGGTTGTTTATCTTACCTTATTTTCAGTGAAGGGAAATCTTAACACATCAGCTCACCAAGACATTTTGGACAATTCTATGCTTCCAACTTTGTGGAAAGGCCCTTTTCTATTCCAGCATGACTGTGTCCCAGACCACAAAGCAAGGTCCATAAAGGCATGGTTGGATGAGTTTGGTGTGGAAGACTGGCTCACACAAAGCCCTGGCGTCAAGCACATCCAACACCTTCGGGATGTAAGCCAGGCCCTCTCATCCAATATCAATGTCTAACCTTACAAATGCTCTTCTGGATGAATAGTCAAGAATTCCCGCAGACTTACTCCAAAATCTTGTAGAAAGCCTTCCCAGAGGAGTTTAAACTCTTAAGGCTGTAAACGGGGGAACTACTTCATTTCAATGGCTATGGATTTAGAATGGGATATTATAAAAGCTTCTGGAGGTGTAAAGGTGTACCAGTGGCCCGACACTTTTGTCCATACAGTATAGTTGTATGGCAGGTGGTAACCACTGAGATGGAATACAGTCACCCACGATGTTGGAATCCAAACCAAATAATTATTAGTTATAACATTACCATAGGTTTTTGTTAATGTAACATCACAATTATCATATCTTTTTAAATCTGAGTTAGACTCAGTAATATATTGCCACACACCAATATCAGCCATATTTTAGGACATGCACACACACTTTATTTTTGAGCAAGTCAAGCCTAATATGGTGAAATGGTAAAGAAAAACAAGGCAACACAGAAGTGATTAACCAACAAAACAGCCTCATTCACACAGCTTGCACTTTGTATAATCATTATATTTTTTCTATTTACGAATGCACACACAACACACACTAGTCATTGCAGTTTACCATTCACAAACTGCATCCTAAATTAATGTATATGTACAATTTTTTCATCAGCCTTCTTTTTTATATGCAAATGATTAACTAACAGACATATTTAATTCACCATGATATATTTACCTCTCCCTGTGCAACAGCTTTTTAAGCTATCTATAGTCTGTCCAGCATTTTCCCCAAAGAGTGATGCTGCTACTAGCTCAGCTCAACATTCATAAAAGGCCAGCGTGCACTCAAACTCAAACAAGCGTCTGTGTAATTTCACTGTTAGCTAATGTCAGCAGTTTTTATCTTTCCTTATTGTAAGTTGATCTTCTTCAGCTGATGCCGATGAGGCAACTTGTAGCTGAAAGGTAGTTATCCAGTCTGACCATCTGTTCTTGGGGGAGTTGACTTCTCTTTTGAGGAATATTTTCATCACCAAGATGTCAGAGACTAACCTCTTTTTGAGCCACACCTTTCTTGTGAGACATGTTGACTCATTTAAAAAAAAAAAGCATTTACCTGGCAAGGTAGCAGCCATACAAACTCAAAATACTCTAACTATAAGGTCAGTGATGTCGTAGCTCATCTGGTTCGCTCATGATCCATCACAATTCACAGTTTACTGTGATGTGTAAAGTACGGAAAGAATGTGATATGTTTTCTTTTCATTGGCTGGCTTAATTGCACAAACTAAAGAGAATTAAAATCCACCGAGAAGTCAAGGAGGCTCACAAGCAGTCATATCAAGGACAATCTTGGTCACTGCCAAATGAAAGTGTTTGAGTTCAGGAGTTTTATGACTGCATGGTCAGTAGTAACCACGGCCATAAAAAGCGTGAAATTATGTGGAAGCATCCACATTTCGTAGCATTGACCATATTACGGATTTTAGCAAGTCAACCAATTGGACCACTCTCTCCATGATCATGACCATCTAATTGGATACAAGTGGTATGCAACATGTGTAGCAAAGCAATATTAGCAGTATGGCAAGCATCTATAAGAAGACAACTATAAAAAGTCTGTCGGTGTGACAGGAACAGCAAATAGTGACAGAGAAAAGTGGCAAATAGAGCTTCAATTTTTCCACTTGCAAAAATGGGGAAGTTATGCTGTTAATGTTGTCAAACCAGGTTACTACTCTACTATTGGCTGCCAACAATGGATGCCTGCACCACTGCCCTAGATCTCGGCTGGACTTAGCTTAAGGGCATTATTATGCCATAAATAAACCTAATAATGGCATTCATGTATAGATGGCAGAGGGGCATAAGCAAACACTCATTTTATGAGCATTATAATCCAAGCCAATAGTCTTAGGTGGAGTAGCAATTTTTGTGAAAATGGAAACATTCTCGTAAAATGACAGATTTGGCATTAACCTTCACCTTGAGCACAGTTTGGGTGAAGATCCATTAGGTCATTGTGTGTCAACTGCACTCAAATTTGATCAATACCCTAGTAGGAGTAGCAATTTTTGTGAATTGTAGATGGATAGACAGACCAATGGATGACGAACACCTTGCCATGGCATTACCTCATCAGTCCAGATGAGCTAAAAATGCGACAAATACCCACAATAAAAACACTAGTGGCCACTCAAAAAAAACAACCATGTCTCTTTCCTTTAAATTCAACAACAGACATGATGAGCACTTTCAAGTTAAGATCTTTCTGTCATGTATTCAATGTCTAAGGTGCCAAGGTGCATGGTAAGAAAATGCTTTTTTTCCTAGATGCAGATCTGGGCACACCAAAAAGTAACCATTTGATGATGTCAACACTGACATCATTAAACTGGCTTTAATAGGTTGCTAGGAACATTTTTCAGATTTCAGTTATGGGACACTCATAAATGCAACCACAAGTTTAACCGGTCCTTGAGATAGGAAAATTGAAGTAAAATTTAGCTTTCTCCCATAGTTCAAAAACGTGCATGTTAAGTGAACTGCAGATTCTAAATTGGTCACAGGCATAGATGTGAACATAAAAACAAAAAATCTCTTAATTAGGATTTTAAGTTTTACCCAATCATGACTAGAAGTTCTTCAGATGTAGTTGCAATAACCTGAAGTGGGTTTGTCAACGGATGCAATCTCCCCAGACCCTCCTAGTCACAGTAGGTTTTCCATTTTCATGCAGTGTTTCTACCTTTTTTATTCCTTCCCCATATATATCCCTTAAGTATTAAATGTAAGATGTTCGTATATATCAGTTGAATCGGCTGTCTTATGTTCCACATTTCGATTATAAAACATAGCTTCTCATGAATGCAGGGCCAGTCTATCAGACATAATAGCTATATAATTACTATTATGGCTGCATTTTAATTACTTTTTAATTCAGGATTCCTGAAACTGTCAGTGTTTTTACACATTTTTCATCACTGCAGCTTCAACCAACATGAGAATCTTTGTGATGATAATTGGAAATAGAAAGTACAGTAAGTCTTCTGTTTTCTTTTACTAGAATGAAAATCCACAGACTGTTAAATTATTCCATCCAAAAATAAATTAAACATTTCAGTCACATAGATTTTATCATGCATTAAACAGTAATACCTAATTATTCTTCACATATTTATAACAGTTTCCTCATCATTACACAAGACAAAAATTTAATCTTGTAATAATTCCTGCACCTTTGCATGTGATTATATTGTTTATATTTCACGTTGCAAAATTCACTTTTTTCTGCCGCTTTTCTCGAAGCATCACTGTTTCATTTTTCACTCATCACTCTGTTGTCGACCCTAATTAACAACTCTGAACATGCTCACAGATAACCCCACAAGCAATATTCACAAATCCAACAATGTATCGAGTGTAAATCTACAGATGCACCAGTTTAACAGCAAACAAGTATTAACTTAACCATACGTGACTTGGATGAAACAGTGACTCTTTCAGAGAAGATAGCCTGAAGCATTGCATAAAAACAGGTTGTCCCTAATCAACTACCACTTATATTCCTTTAATTTTATTTTATTTGATTTTTTTACCCCATAAGGGTAAAAGTAAAGTTTATTAACATGCAAAGTAGGTTTCCATATATTTTGTCCTCACCATTTGTACCTCTTTAAGTCCCTGAAATAATGACATATTTGTATAGATTATGCTGCTTTCATTTTTTAGTAATGTCTTATTTTTATGTCCCACAACTACATTTATCTGCAGATATTTGCTGTTTCATTCCATATTTTATTTACTTAAGACTCTGATGTTGATTCAAATCAGCAACTCTGAATGTGCTCATAGCCAGAGTTAAAAGCCACCTTTAAAAAATTTACTCCAGTTTCATAAGAATGGTAATAACAGTAAAATTCTGGCCTCAGTGAAGCCAGGCCAGGTACTGGCAAGTTTGACTTGTATCACGATACAGGCCCGAGGTCTCTTGTAGCTGATGCTCTAGTGGGAGCAGAAACATAAAGAAGACTGTTGTCCTTTACAGAGTATGAAATAATTTTTCCTTAATGTTAGCTTTAAGGCAAACTTCACTAAAATGTTTCTGAATGTGCCTGCTTTTTTTACTGTTCATCTGGCAGAATTAGGCAATAACAGCTGAGGCCCCTTTCAATGGAATACATTGCTGCTACTCAAAAATACGCTCACTGGCCAACCTAACCCAATTTTTGACTTTTAGTCACATGATGCTTTTCAGCACAGCACTACAGAAAAACACAAGTTTATTCCAAGTTATGTATGCTTAAGGTAATAATTATTTGCTGTTAAACTCATGTGTCTGTATATTTGCATGCAGTACACTGCTGGGTTTAAAAATATTGCTTATGGGTAGTTACTGGTAGTGCATTTTTAGACGGTAACCATAAGGCAGTGGCACTTTTATATACTTCTTTTTGCCACTGTCTGGGCTCTTTGCTGAGCCTGTATGTTTGAAAAGTGACAGTATTGTCCTTGCATCCACCTACCGGGTGGGTACTAGGTTGGACCCTTTTGCCTTCAGAACAGCATTGATTCACTGTGGCACAGATTCAGCAAGCTGCTGGAAAAATGATTTTGCTGCATATTGATATGATCACACACTTGTTGCAGATTTGTCAGCTGCACATCCAAGCTGCGAATCTACCATTCCACCTCATACTAAAGTCACTCTATTAGATTGAGATCTGGGGACTGCAGAGGCCATTTGAGTACAGTGAACTCATTATCATGTTCATGAAACCGTTTTGAAATGATTTGAGTTCAGTGCCATGGTGCAATATCCTGCTGAAAGCAGCCATCAGAAGATGGGTGCACTGTGGTCATAAAGAGATGGACAACAATACTCAGGTAGGCTGTGGCATTTAATTGGTACTAAAGGACCTAACACATGCCAAAAATATCTCCCACACCATTACACTACCACCATCAACTTGAACTGTTGATAGAAGGCCAGACAAATCTATGCTTTCCTGTTGTTCCAAATTCTGACCCTACCACCCAAATGTCTCAGCATAAATTGGGACTCCTCACACCAGGCAACAGTTTTCCCATCTTCTATTATCCAATCTTGGTGAGCCTGTATGAATTATAGCTCCATTTTCTGTTCTTAGCTGACAGGACCTGGCACCCAGTGTGGTCTTCTGCTACTGTAGCCCATTTGCTTCAATGTTCAACATGTTGTGCTTTTCTGCATATATTGGCTGTACCACATAGTTATTTGAATTACAGTTTTCTTCAAACCAACTTAAAGCAGTCTGTCCACTCTCCTCTGACCTCTAGCACTGGCAAGACATTTTCCCCCAGAGAACAGCTGCTCACTGGATATTTTCCCTTTTTTTTGGACAATTCTCTATAAACCTTAGATATGGCTGTGCAGGGAAATCCCAGTAGATCAGCAGGTTCTGAAACACTCAAACCAGCCTGTCTGGCACTAACAACCATGCCACGTTCAAAGTCACTTGAATCACCTTCATTCCCTATTCTGATGCTCAGTTTGAACTTCAGCAGGTCATCTGCATCATGAGTGCATGCCTAAATGCTGCCACATGAGTTGCTGCCACATGATTGGTTGTTTAGATATTTGCGTTAAGGATCAGCTGAAGTGGTATACCTAATAAAGTGAGAGTATAGACTGTAAATAATGCAGCCAATTGCACAGAGTTTTTTCAACTATATTTTGCTTTAACACCTCCAATTTAATATTCACAAACACCTTTGCAGATTACTAAGCGATTATAATAATTCAAATCACATCAAGCCTCTTTTTTGTATACAAATGATGAATTTACAGACATTTTTAAAAGCGTTCAGATTCTCTCGTGTCTTAATGACAGAGAATTCAAACAAGTTCCCCCCTGGGATTAGTAACAGATTCTGAAAATTCATACTCTGTTAACTTACATTGCATTTTTCGTTCCTTCTTGGTTCACGTAGGGTAAGCTTTCTTAGTATAGTAGTTTTTTCAGCACTTAAAACACAGACATATTCATACAGCAATTTAAATAATATACTACTGTACAGTTTTCCCTGTTACACTCACTCATTCTGCTGTTTTGTCTGCAGCAGCTGTGATACTTTCAGTCTTTATTTTGTGTTCAACCTCTTTGTATTTTTCTATTATTATTAATATAATAGTTTTTTCTTTTTAAAATCAGCCACTCTACTGTAAATAGACTTTGTGTTTGTGATTGGTCAGATGCTGCCAACGCCACCCATTTCATGTGAACGTGATTGTGGCTGGATTGATAAACCCTGGGTTGACTTAAGAAACTGATAACCCCCTTTGTGTGACCCCTTATCCTGATTGCCAATGTTAGGTTAAGTGAAGCCAGATAATGGGAAGATATCCTGGGTATTTTGAACTAGCACAGGGCTCAGTTCTCATAAGGTTGCTGTTATTTGCATGAGATAACTGTGACTCGTGTAGCTATCAAGCTACCTTTTCTTAAAGTTCTTTGAAATTATCCCTGGAGAATTGAAATTATCCCTGGATTTGCTATATAGATAGCATTACAGAAATATATTTAATTTATTTATCATTTAGCTTTGGAAATGTGTCAGCTTTCTTTACTGATCTTCATAGCATAATTAGGTACCAACAGCTGAGGCCCCTTTCAATGGGTAACACTGCAGCTACTCAAAAATACACTCATTGGCAACCTTAACCTTTTATTTGTGACTCATATTCATATGATGCTTTTCAACACTTCATTGCACTACAGAAAACAGAGACACTGTTTACTTCAAACTCTGTATGCTTTAAGTTATTAGCTGTTTGCCATTAAATTGATGTGCATTGTACATTATATGCTGTGCACTGCTGGGCTTAAAAATATTGGATGTGTCTGAAGGTAACCATGAGGTAGCTGGATCTAAAGTAAAACATACACAGTTACATACTACACATTGTCTTGAGCTTGTATGTTTGAGGTAAGTAGACATGATTGAATGAGTGACACCTGATAATAGTGTGCCTATTCTCTTACTGTGTTATTCCTCTTTGAAAACTGCTACTTCTACTCAAAGGATTTCAGAAGACCAAACTTCACCCCTGTATCTACCTATATAACTCTTCTTTATGGGCACTAAACATTGTCTCTGCTTTCAGACAGTTATAATGTCCCCCAAAAGAAATTGAACCCTGTTCCGTTAATACTGTAGCAACGCCGCATTTCATCCATTTCATATTGTTTTGTTGTCTGAAATATATACAGGCAAATCAAATTGTCCGTGGAAAAAGTAAGCTTTCAGAAGTTTATAGCAGAGAAAATGGATCTTAAAATCCTTTTCTTAAATTGATTTTCCTAATCAAGGTCTGTTTGTGTGTGTTTTGTTAAACTGTCAGTTGGTTGGCCGGCTTCCTGGATAAACTTCCCCCCAAATATTCGATGTACCATTTAAAGTCACAGGCCTTGAACCAAAATGCTTTTCACTCAGATTTTTAGGGTTAGGGATTTTGCCCTTATTCTGAGGAGTTCAGAAGATGTAGAGTCATTGAATTCCCAACAAAACAAGCAGTTCATGTAAAGCTGGAACTTCAGCTTCAGTATTGCTTGCATTTTTGAGGATTTTAAAATATTATTTTGTTTAATAAACCTTACCTTTCATGTATTTTAAAAAGTAACATGAGTAAGCTCTAGCTGAAGAGTTTGGGCTTTCAGTCAACATTCCCACTAAGCTGCGCGCTTGCACAATCGCGCACTGCTCCGGCGTCCTCCGTGCACAGCAAATCTATGTAGCTCACATGCGCACAGCACATCTATGCAGTGCGCATGAGCGTAGCACATCTATGCAGTGCACATGCGCGTAGCAAATCTATGCAGCGCGCATGCAAGCGTGCAGTTTGGAGGGAACATTGCTTTCAATCCTTAATATGATATTGAGATATATAAATTTAATTCGATGTGGCAGCAGATAGCTTTTTTAAATCACAGAAATTTCACAAATTACTAACCCATGTATTGTGCTTTAGATAAGGCCACACAAAAGGTGCTGAAGATTCCAAGAGATTTTACAAAATCCAATATGCCTTTACACTAATATTTTGTTATATTTATCTAAACACATAAAATGTGTCTGTTCAAGGCAGTAGTCTTTCTGTGCAATTACATCTGTGGTGAAAATTCTCTTTCTTTTAGGAGCACAGAAATTGAAAATCATTTGTAATTTCAACCTCTCTAATCAAATGAAAATCTATCAAGTGTGCTTTTGGCTTGTAGGTATACCACAGTGACCCTGAATTGGAATATGCCAGTGGCAATAAATGAATACATTACACTTTGAAAAAAAACCCCACTCATTTTCCCTCTAAACTACAGTGTCATCTTTCCTGATAACACAATGCTGTACCATGCTGTCTGCAGGCTTTTTTCAGCTGCCGCTGTATATGTTGAGCTACACCTGCTGTAGATAGATTATGCATATTATACTCAGAAATACAATATAAACACAAATATCCTCTGACTCAGCATCCCGAGGCCTCCTGTGACTACAACCAGACCTATGCTTCTATATCTGTAATTTCTATGAAGCAGAGTGAGGCTGACTTAAATGCCACATCTGAGACAAGTGACCGGGCAAATGTGTAATGAGGATGAGACTCCTTACCTCCAAGGTTCATCCCAGCCTGAAGACACTTTCGTACACGACATGCCGGACAGTTTTTCCTTCGGATCTTGTCAATGATGCAGTCGTTTCTCCCGGCACACAGGTAGTTATGCTGGCCTACAGGAAGACAAGACCCTCTGTCAGTTTGATGATGATGCATGCAGCTTGACATGGAGCAACAGTGATATTTTCAAACTTCTGTCGAAAAATGAAAGAAAAGAGGGATAAGCTGCTAACTAATGTAGAAAGAATAATAGGTCTGAACATATTGCAGGAAATATGATTACATGAAAGGCAGTAGATGCTGAATTCTGATGTCAAATCTCCATGAGCGATTTTAATGTAGGTCAAGGTACACTCTAAAAAAATGTTTGAAAATATCAGAGATTTCATGATCATCACTGTGAAAATGATTAAAATAGTGATTATTCTGCTCTCACCTTCTACAGTGTATGACTAATAGTGTATTATACAGTAAATAGTATGAGGGTTTTTTGAATTTGCCAGAGCCAGGACACTGACTGCAGCTAGACTATTCCTGACAGTGATGCTAACATGGCGAGAATCCCTCCTGCCTCCTGCCTAGCCCTGAGCTAAACCCAATGATCTCCCATTTCAGAGAGCTTCCTTCCGCTCCACTAGCTCTTCACTGTACAGCTCCTCTCCTCCTCCACTCTTCTCCTTCGCTACGCCTGCGTCTCCATCCCTCCTTTTCCACACGTCCGCCAGCCTCAGAGCACCATACGCCCACACACAGACAGGCTCATGCACATGCACACATACAGTCATTCACTCTCTCACTATCTCATATGCACGGACACACACACACACACATGCACATACAGTCAAAGCTGCTCCACTTGGCAATTTATATTAAAAAAAGATAATGCAAATACTGTATCTGATTCTACAAAGAAATAAACACAAATGGGCTGAAATCACAAGGCAACCCAGATGGAGTGGTACAGTGTGGCATTGTGACCCCAATGACCTAAGTATGAGGCTTAGCTCCCTTGGGGCTTATGTTAAAACTGTGTGTCCATCCTCCAAATGTCTGTATGGTTGTGCACATGCAAATGTTTGTTTGTTCTGAAATGTTTGTTTCTTAGGATGTATGCACAATTGATGGCAGAGATTGCAAAGCTTTTAGTATGAATGCTTGCGTGGTGTTTACATGCAGTTTTCTCCAACGACTACATTCTGTGCATTGCCTTTGTTGCATCTACAGTACAGTATTTGTGTGTAGGACTGAGCAGAAGTTGTTTTCTGAGCTAGCAGGAGTAGTGCGCAGTGTGTCTGTCTGGCTGCTGCCAAAAGCCAAGGAACCGAGCTGCAGGAGGAGAGGCAGCAGCTGTAGCCCCACCACTATTTCTGGCTAAATCACATGACCGTTACATAAGCCCATTTTTCTTGCTCTAAAAAACAGTAAACTGCGACACAGGAAACACAACGCAGCCATCCCCTTCCCTGCCCCCCGTGTGTGCACACACACACACATGCATACAGTATGCACAACCACACATTCGCGCATGGAACCCAGACCAAAAGGCAATTCTGAAAACTCTGGAGCCCTCCTGTCAACCGTTTGGCTCATTCCTGTGAATCTTGTTAATAATTGTTAGAGTGAAATACACTTTAAGAGACAGCCAAAGTCGTAGTCTAATGGTGGATGCATGTCACTGTGTATGTGTGAAAGAAAGACAATTTTTATGTACACTACGTGCATGTGCTCACATGCACTCACATGTTTACCTCTGAATATGTGCATTTGCTTATCAACCCAGCAAGCAGCAAGCTTAGTGATGAATTTTTCTTGTCTGTTTTACCTGGGAAAAACAGAATTTAAAAGAAAAAAAAATCCTTTCATCTCTTTTGAAAGTGGTCATTTTATAAAGTAATTCTAAATCATATTTTTATGTGCATCTTATGAAAACATAAAAAAAAACTGAATAAAACCAAATCCTATTCATAGAACATTCTTTGAAAAGTATAAATATTCCCTAGATACTTTATTAAATCTCACATCTTTTAAAAAAAATATGAAAAGTCCGTGCAGTACAATAAACACAATGTCAGCATTGTCCATTACAAGAAAAGCCTCAGAGTTTAATGGAGTCCACTCAAGTCTACTTTTAGCTAATGATCTCACAATCTGGAAACAACCCACTGTGCAGCCTCTGTTGTCTTTCGGGTCCTGCACTAAGCACATATTAGTTATTAAGAAATTCTTCTAAGAAGGAAATATTCTTTCCAATTGACCTGCCCTACGTTCCTCTGGTCACTGAGGCAAATACAACACATCTGCTTTTGTAGTTAAAAAAAAATTCACAGACTTCAGGACTTTGCCTTTAACCTGACATATTTAAATAGCAAATAAACACAAGTGGTCAGACCCCTGTTTATGAAAATAACCTCTCAAATACAGCTGCAGATGCACATCAGTAATAGTACTGCACGTCTCTGAAAGACACTTGGCACCGGACACATACTTCTTCATTGAAAACAGCTACTGTAGACCTGAGACGGCATAAAACTAAAGTATGTGCTCATGGATAAATGTAATATATTTTCCAACTCACAAAGTATTTTGTGAATTCTGTGATCATCATTCATTGGTATTTATGCAACCTAAAATTACACAGATGCAAAAATAGCAAAAAACCAAAAAACAAGGATGTAATTGTTGTCACGGCTGGGCCAGCAGTATGCAAATCACTGCCTTGCAGTAGCACTGCTACTCCAGTTCTTTGGACAACACACAAACAGCTGTGCTGGATAGGGTTTTACACAATTAAGTTTCCCTGTCTGGATCATCATAAAAAGATTCGCCTCTTTATTACATGATGTAAATAGAAGCTGTTATTTTGTTTACTAATGTGTCCTCTTCTGTAATAATGCACTATATATGCCAAGATTTCCCCCATTCCCTGCCTTTGTACTGTATGTCGTGCTTTAAGTTATCATTTAGCCTTTAATGTGGTATTTGAAAGTGTATAACATACAACAGCAGCCAGTTATGTTTATGATCAAGGCAAAAAAACCTCCTATCTCACAAATAAAGGTTGAAAACACCCTTGATTTTTTTCCCAAATCAAATGATTCTGAGAGGACAACTGATCACTGCTTTCAGACATTTTTTTCTTGCAATAGAACTGAGCTAAACTTTTCTGTACCACCTTACTCATCAAAGCTGTTTTGAAAATAATTTTCTTTATATTGATTATTCTGCATATTTCTGCTGGTATTTTTCAAAATACAAAGCAAGAGCTGGTATGGCATATGTATTTGCAGGATCATTTCATAATGCAATGCCACTCCCTTAGTGCTGTATCTTTAAAAAAAAAACAAAAAACTAATCACCAGTGAAGACAATGATAAAGCCCATCAGATTGGCAGTGCTTATTTGGTTGAACACAAAAGGTGTAACCCACATTGAAGTCACAGAACAAAGGTATCACAAGGGAGCAGGAAGAGATGGAGGTCAGATTATATACACTGGGGAGACATGCAGGTCAGCCCAGGCCAGAGGAACTAAAGGCATGGAGGAAGTACTGCGAGTTATATCATCACACCAGCGCCAAACATATGGTGTATGTTACTGCAATAAGAGGCTTTATAGGACAGTGGACAACATTACATATGGTGTATGTAATGCTGGAATAGCTTGTTCTTTTTTTTTTTTTATAAAACAGTAAACAGTCACTTAAATAACAATTATTTACTGCTAAGAGCTGGCACAATTTCTGATATAAGAATAATCAGCCCTGATATATTTTTTATGTATACATTTTTAAAGAGCAACATTTTACAGTATTTAACAGTAAATATACACATTTCTATGAATGATATATGTCTAGATTGCTTCAAGAGACCCTTCTTCAAGTTGCATTCTCCAGCCTAAATGCCTATTAGGAATGTGGGTCACACATATACTTAGAGTAAGCTTTGCAGATTTAATTTCTACCTAATGCCGTACACCTGAGTTCCTTTACCATTTGTGCCTGTGACCGCGTTTGTCGTATGCAGTTTGTGGTTAAAGGATGTTTGATGTGAGACATGTGTTGCAGAGCTGAGATCAGGACAACGCTTCTGTCTCCAGCCGTTGTTACATGAGCTCTTGCTCACACAACCTGAAGCATTCACTGAGGCACTGCAGGGAGGCCTTTATTCTCCCAGCCTGAGCTGAAAAACATGCGATTGGACAGCAGAGCTGCCAGTCAAAACAGAAACCTGGCAAGACGTGTCCTCAGACGACCTCTTCCACTGAGGAGGCAAAGAAGAATAGGTTTCTCGGATTGACACGAGCGCCATGGAAACCGCGACCCAGTCACATTTTAGAACTAAATGAGGGCGTAACAAGGTTGAATAATGTCTCATGTAAAACTAAAGTTCACAAAGAGAACAGCAAGAACAGCTAGTGAGCTACAAGCAGGGTCTAGTATTAATACGAAGGGCAGACATGCCAAGCCACTGATGACATGTGAATAATAAGCTGGCGCTCAACGCTTCGAATGTGCTCCACATGGAGTCGTTTATTGAGTGCAGCTGTCTTGTATCAACAAACTTCTCTTTAAAGGAGTGAATGCAGGAAAGAAGCACATATGCATGCATTCATTTATTTCCACATTTCATTAGCTATGATAGCACATATTTACAAACCCTTGTTTTGTGTCAGAAGGTTGTTTTCTGCAGCACAGAACTAATCCATAATCTGAGGAAACTACCAACACTCACCACAATGAGGAGGATTTGATAGTCACAGTTCTGAATATCATATGACTGTTTAGTAAACAGTATAAGTACAGTTGCAAGCTTCATAAAAGTTATTACTCCTCTTCTTTATTTATGTACAATGCAGAAACCTATAAAAATGCAAAGGTAAATACAGTGTGTGAGTATAATTTTAGCTGCCATTCTGTAAAAAAATACTTTGGTGGCACACCACCGTGTAAAAGTCAAGTTATTTAAATGTTGTAGCATTTTTTTAGGTGTTGCACTTTGAGGACAGTCCCCACATAGAGGCTGCATAAAAAGGCCAAAATTATTTGTAAAGTTCAGAGGATGACTAGTTTTAACACAGCCAATTATAGTGTTTCCTACAGAATGAGATTATATTTGTGGCTAGAGTAGTGTGTGCATGTGTGTGTACATATGTGTATTATTAAAAATACAGTTCTAATTAAATAATAAAGTCCTCCAATGCAAATATTTTAATTGCCAAGTACTTTGTGACAAATAAATAACAGAGCAATGTAATCAGTCGGCTCTCAGATGAGTTTCCCTTGGTTGGACTCCAACTTTACTGGCTTTGACTGCAGCAGGCAATGGTAGTCCTTGTTCTGCTCTACAGCCTTGGCACATGAACCAGCTCTCCGTTGGGTGCAAGTTCCAGTTAAAGTGGCCCTTCAGCTTGCAATGGATTTCTGTAGCAGATCCCCTTAGCAGAAGAAGAGCAATCATTGCCAGCTGCAGACCAAGACCACGGGATGAGATCCTCTCTGAAGAAACAGCTAAATTATATCAAGAAACCGCCACAACAGTAACCTGCTCAGCAAGCCGGCAGACACAGAAAGTACGTAAAGAGAATTGACAAATTTAGCTGGTTAGCACTTTGAGAACTTAAAAAAATGAAGTGTGGTTAACCAATATGTCACAGGTGGCATAGTTTTCTGAAACAGATAAAAACAATGCTAAAGTGAGTCCTCAAATATACTTTGGCAGGCGTTAAGATACCAGGGAGGCCCGCTCTAATAAAAGTCCATATGTAAGAATCAGTGAGATTGTGCTTAAAATGTAGAATTGTCTACAACATTGTGTTTTAAGAGCATTTCACTCTAATCTGTGAATGGCAGCAGTAGCAGGTGCAGGGTATTTCATGCTTTGGGGAGAAATGCTGGTCTGCTGTGCTTGCGCTCTTTACTCCAGAAGAAAGTTTTGCCACCAGCAGCCAACGAGCAATTATTTTGGGCTAACAAGTATGAGTCGCTGTCAAAATGAATGATGACTGAGCCACAACTGTAATTTCAATGGTCATCTAGACATAAACATTCAAAATGTTTGGTGCTTTTGTCCAAAAAATGAAGTTTAAAAATCTTTTTTTTCTCCTGCAGGTTATACTTGTTTACAAATGCACACATAGATGGCATTCCAACCAGCATTCCAAGGTGCTTTTAGTGGCTTTTGGAGTGCTCAGTGTAGTAACGTGTAGCCTTGTTATAATAACACATAATAGAAAAAGTATACCTTTCAGCTGCTCCCTTGTATTCTTACAGCAGATTAAGCCACATTGGTAATTTGGCAGAGGTTTTATGCCGGACGCCCTTCCTGACGCCGCCTTCCATGGTGAGAGGGCTTGTGTCCCCACCTGGAATTAAACCAGGGACCTTTCGCTTGTAAGGCCAATACGCAAACCCCTACGCTACAAGTAATTATCAATAAAAATTTATGTATATATTTTCTTTCTATGGCCATTGCTTATGTTGCAAATGATTAAAGAATGAATTGAGGGCTTTTTGGCAAACTCACAGCCTTAGAGTTCTCAACACCTAATTTAATATCAATATATATTTCACATGCTCATGGTTATAAACTTTATAGTGTACAGTTGGCAGCGCCTTCTGCTAGATATGACAACAGTAAGTGGAATGAATATTAGTTCTCTTGAGAAGAACTGTAAGTGAACAGATTTGGACAGTGAAAGGCCCATGTGGCCAATAGATATTCCAAACAGATGGCCTAAATGTAAATCTAAAATGTTGACTTCAAAGGATAACTGTGCCGAGGCTGGGTAATGTTACAAAAAGCTACCTAACAATGACCTATCTGACTTGAGCGAGTAAAGAGGAATCCAGACCCTTCACAATCAGATAATTTCATCTGATTTGTTGATGACTTCAGAATGCTAGCTCTGTAGTAAGGGCTGTGAGCCAGTTAGTCGTCTAATGAGCTACAGCCGACCAAAAAGTTGTGTCCCCCGAGGCAGGCCATGCCAAAAGAAATTAAGCATGGGCTGGATTATTCCCCTTGTACAGATGCCCACTCTCTGCAGTCTTCTTTTATATCTCCCATGCCAAGTCTAAGTTTTTAACTTTGAGAGAAAAGAGGAGGAGAAGGAGGAGGAAATACTGGGAGAGGGGTGGAGTAAAACGTCTCCTCACGTCCTAACTTACACCTCTCTAGTGCTCACTGCTGACACATCATTTTCCATCCCTCTCCATGTTACTCGCTCTCAGCTCCTCCTCTCTTTATCTCTGTCTGTGTCTGACTTTTTCTTTGTCCTTCCTCCCCTCCTCCCTCACTGTATCTGTTTCACTGTCCTCTGTCTCCCTTCTCTTTGCAAAATCCTTCCCTCACTATTTTCATCCTGCGCTTCGCTCTCCATCCACCTCAGCAGCAGCTATTGAGGGGTCAAGTAAGGTAATAGCTCACATGTCTCATGCAACCTTGATGACATAACACCACTCTAGGGGCTGCTTTCATAGTTTGCACAGTTACCGTTTGTTGGCCGAGCAGAATCGAGAGGAAACTCCCATAAAAACAGAAAAATATTGAATATTGAGAAAACCTGAATGTGAGGAGCACTGCATTAAATTTTAAGGGGATTATGCAATCAGTGAAGCATTTTCGGTTTTATTACAAGAGCAACAAATATAGTTTTAGTAGTGTAATCACAAATAGATGTGAACGCTATCCAGAGCCTCACCTGACCAGCACTCTCATACAAAGTCCAATCTTGAATATCTGCCATGGGCTTTGTGCCAGACAGGCTTGAAGCAAGAACAACGGCATGTCTGATTCGATAACCCCAGACACATAATCTGGTTTTAGGTCCCCATAATGACAGTGTGTAAATATCATCAAATTAAGGCATGATTTGATTGGGAATGAAAGCAATTCCTTCAATGGTCAGGAAAACACCTAGAGGGCCTGATGGCTGGCTGGCAGTCTTGTTTGCTCGGTTTTTTTTTCCCTTGCCTTCACTGGGTCTGTAAAAGTGTGTTTTGCATTCAAACACTCATCTAAATGAGTTAGGCCAAAGCCTCAGGCAACAGGCACGACATGAAAAGCACATTATGACTGGTGCTGATTTTCCCCAAGCTAAATATAACATAAAGGGCTGCTGCTGGAGACTTACCTACTGAATGTTTTTTTTATTTCCCTGATGATTCACTCTATAAATGTAATGCCTAATTTTGGTGATTTTAATGATATTTTGGGAAAAAATAAGCAGATGGTCTAGCAAGATTAAACAGTAGATTATTTTCCATATATGCAACAGTGTAGTGGAAATTTAAAAAAAATCAACTATTGGATAATAATTCTTGCAAAAAGCACAGTGTGCTGAATATGTGGAAAGAACAAGCTGTTTCACTGCCTGCTACCATGTGCTTGTTTAAGCGAGCTCTTCAGAGTTTGCTCTGATAGAAAAAAATGACATGAAAATGATTTATTTTATTGCATACATTTTCTCAGTGCCATTTCCCAGCTTGTACCTAACCTGGCATAAGTTACTCCAATTAAACTAGCATTAAGTAATTTAGCAGAATAAAGTTAGGTCTACAAGTTTTAGGACACTGTTACTTTTCTTTGCACTCTTACCACCGCACACCACCACAGTCAAAATGTGATCAAAGTTAAGGCTTTCAGCTTCATTTAATGACACTTGACCAAAAACAGTAACTGTTTAGAAATTACAGTCATTTTTAAACATAGTCCCCCATTTTCAAAGGCTCAAAAGTAATAATGGGATTATTGACTGACAAGCAGATTTATGGCCAAGTGATGCCTGATCCCTCATTGGCCAATGACAACGTAAGCAGACAGAAGATCTGGAGTTGACCATCATAGTGATAGCAAAAGCTTTAGGAGTAGCCAAAACAACAATCTGTAATATTCTTTAAAAGAAGGAATGCACTGGGGAGCTCAGTAACACTAAAAACACGGGAAGCCCACTGAAAAGAAATAAAGTGGATGATTGCAGAATTCATCACTTGGTTAAGACAAACCCCTTCACAATGTCTAGCCAGGTCAAGGACACTCTCCAGGAGGCAGGTGTAATTCTGTTAAAGCCTACAATCAAAAGATACCTTCTTGAATGTAAATACAAGAGACTTACAGCAAGGTGCAAACTACTGGTTACACTCAAGAACAGGAAGGCCAGATTAGACTTTTCCAGAAAACAACTAAAAGAGCCTGTCCAGCTCTGGAAAAAAATTCCTTGGACAGATGAAAGCAAGATTAAATTGCACCAGAATGATGGGAAGAGAAAAGTACAGAGGAGGAAAGGAACAGCTCATGATTTGAAACTACATCATCTGTCAAATATGTTGGAGGCAATGTTATGGTATGGGCATGTACGGCTACTCATGGAACCAGGTAACAAGTATTTATTAATGATATGACTGCTAAAATAAGGAGCAGGATGAATTCTGAAATATAAAGGGCCATGCTCTCTGCTCAGATTCAGCCAAATTTTGCAAAACTGATTGGATGGTGCTTCACAGTACAAATGGATAATAACCCAAAGCATCCTGTAAAAGCAACCCAAGAGTTATCAGGCCAAAGAAATGTGATATTCTTCAATTATATTCTTTATTGGCCAACTCAGTTAACTGATGTTCACCCAAACGAGCATGCTTTTCACTTACCAAAGACAAAGCTGAAGGCAGAGAGACCCACAAACAAGCGGCAGCAAAAACTAGCTGCAATAAAGGCCTGACAGAGGAAACACAGCATTTGGTGTTGTCCATGGATTCGAGACTTCAGGTAGTCATTGACTGCAAAGGATTTTCATTCAAGTATTGAAAAGGATTCTTATATATAAAATTATGTTAGTATGTCCCTGTAGAGTAGTGGTTTACGCATTTGTCTTACAAATAAAATATTCCTAGTTCAATTTCAGGTGGGGACACAAGCTCCTCTCACCTTGGAAGGTTGCTTCAGGAAGGGTATCCATCATAAAATCTCGGCCAAATTACCAATGCGGCTTAATCTACTGTGACGACCCCTTGGAGAGAAAATAAAGGAGCAGCCAAAGGTACATTTTTATGTTACACTGTCCCATTACTTTTGAGCCTCTGAAAATGGGGTACGATGTCTAAAAACGGTTGTAATTTCTAAACACTTAATGCAAGTCTTTTGTTAAACCCCTTGAATTAAATTTTCAAGTCACATTTTGACTGTTCTGGTGGTGTATGGAGGCAAAATTGCAAAAAAAATGTGTCATTGTGCCAAAACTTACAGACATAACTGTATATGCCAATAAGTCTGACAGCTGAAGTTGTCTTCTTTTTATTTATCTGATATTTGGTGAAACAACTGTGAAAAACCATTAAGGTGTAATGTAGCAGTATTCAATTAACAATAAAATGTCTTTTCTTTTTCATTCTGTATAAAAAAAAATGCTGGAGAGTCCAATACACGGCAACAAAAATCAAATGAAACAAAACTCTTTATCACTGAAACTGCAGGTGAAACACAAATTCCGAAACGCATTCAACAGTTTGAAAACACATAAGAAATGTGCTGCAAATACAAAACACTGATGTTAACTAATCACCAATGATGTTCCAAAATGAGTAATGAGAAAAAAATGGCTCCATACCTAGAGTCAGCCTTTTACTTGTTTATTTTTTGTGCTTCCATAAATGTAATTGTGGCTGGCTTGCTTGTGTTTTTTACTTGCTGTTTTTTCTTACACTATATCATGTGTGTGCGATCAGTTGGTGAATGGGTTGCTTCTTGTCAGAGTGGTAGTAATGTTTTCATCATTTGCTTGTGTTTCCTTACTTGGGGGGGTTTCAAGAGCTCTCAGCTAACTCAGAAAAGCCCAAGCCAGTGACATCTTGTTAGAACATACTGTCTTACCTTCTACAGCTCTTTTGAAGAAGACCTTGCAGCTTCCACACGTTACAACGCCGTAGTGACAACCTGATGCCTCGTCTCCACAAACCAGACACACTTTGGCCGTTGAGGACGGCTGTCTCAGTGGCGAGCTGAAAGGACACACATAAGAACTTTTTAGACAAGGAATAAATGAACAAGAAATATTCAAAAGTCACCAATAAAACCAGGGCTGACTGTCCCCTTGTTAACTGCGTTACAGCCTGATATGCATTGTGAAACATTCTTGGGCTTTTACAACCCACTGACAGTAGCAGCACAATGTGGCTAGCCATAAAAATGTCTGCCAACCAAGAGAGGAGGGCTTTACTCTCCTCAGATTTATGGTTTCTCCAAGCTTACCGAGATGACACTGGCAGAATTATAGAGGAGATTATTTAAATTCAATAAGCAGAGAGACAGTGCAAGGTGTCAAATTTAAGTGGGATCCAAAGCACCCATTTTCTGGCATGAAATTGCCCTGGAAAATGTGTAGAGTGGTGGACAAAAACATTAAAAACCAGGATAGAACAAAACTTTTACTTTATAATAGTAAAAATTCTATAATCAGGTTAGCGTCAAAGACCACATGTGAATCAGTGCTGACGTGTGCTGTACTGTAAATAGCACTGCATCCAGTTGAATTGACTCTGACACACAACAAACAGGCAAGGCAATGCAAGTGATGAGGCATTGTTTACTTTGGCATCATTTACTACTTTTACCGCTGACTGATTCCTACCATTACATGACCATTAAAACTTAGGATGAACAGTATGTTCTTACTAATGCAGCGTTAAATGAGAGAATTAGATAATATTTGCAGTTTACCTATTTCTGTAAATGAGACTACGTGTTTCATGGTAATGAGCACCTGGCCAAAACTACTGCATGTTGTCTGTAGTTTGCCTGTAATAAATCCAGGTATTTAAGAAAGTACTTGTGTACTTGTACCTTTGAAAAAGGCTTGCAAAGGGCATTTCTACTAGTATATACAACATTTCTGTTTAGCAAATCTAAATTTGGACCATTTTGGGTGTTTCTACAGGAAACCAGATGATGGGACAGGAATCAAGGATTCTTTTCTTCTTTGTTACAACTAGCAGTAACCAAAACATCAGGAAAGCAAAAAATAATTAATATACAGGAAATACACACCAACATATTAAATAGAAAAGAAAAGAAAAGAAAAGAAAAGAAAAGAAAATCACAAAAACAGCAGCCTCCACAAACGAGTTTGTCCCGTATGTCAGCAAAATGTATCTGTGGACAGATGGGTAAAACCTGAACTCCTTGGACAGCAAAGATTGACTGTGCCTTCCTGTCTTGGCTTTTTTGGGTCCTACTGAGAATCAAAAGTAGTAGAACTTCAAGCACAAACTGTGACAATGTCATCAGTCAACATGGGTTATGGCATGGGTTTTGGGTGATTACTGGCCTGGCCTGATCCAAATCAGATTAGTGATGGTCAGAGTCACAGTCCAGGATCAAACAAGGAGCGTCCATGAATACATCAGGAAGATGGCCCCCAAAGTTGAGCTTATACAGGTGTGTTCCAGGCAGCTGAAGGTGGTCAGTAAGGCTGAACAGGAGGACAAAGTGTTGTGGAATACCAAACCCCTCCATGGAATGTACTATTGACAGATACAGGAAGTGGCAGACATGAAGAAATCCTACCAGTGGCTAGAAAAGGCCAGTCTAAAGGACAGCACAGATGTTCTCTTCATGGTAGCAGAAGAACAAGCCCTGGCCAACTGGCCAACAATCAGACACAGCAGTGGATGACAAGGAACAGAAGACTGCAGTTGTACTGTAATAGATGTAGGAATACCAGCTGATAACAACATCAGGAAGAAGGCGCATCAGAAGACTGAGAAGTACCAGGGTCTGAAGGAACAACTAGAACAGATGTGGAAGGTAAAGTCCAAAATTGCCCCAGAGATAGGAGGAGGATTAGGTGCTATAACCTCCAAATTGGAAGAGTGGCTCCAGCAGATTCCAGGTGCAACATCAGAGGTCTCTGTCCAGAAGAGTCCAGTCCTAGGAATAGCAAAGATACTGCACAGAACCCTTGAACTTTCAGGCCTCTGGCAGAGGTCCCGAGCTTGAGGAACACACATACCGTCACCACCCCCAGGGTTATATGGAAATGTTTAACCCAGCCACAGGGACCACAAGCAAGTGTACTCCTAGTGCCGGTCCCAAGGTAAATGGGGAGGGTTGCGTCAGGAAGGGCATCTGGAGTGAAATCATTGCCAAATCAAAAATGTGGATCCACAATGCGATGGAGGCAGATGATCCACTGTGGCGACCCCTAATGTAAGACGTTTAAAGCGTGAATATAAACAATACCACATTAAATTTTCTTCCTTAGGCTAAGCTTCTGCCACCAAATAGTTGAAATGTAGGCTGGTTCACAAGGTGGGGTTTGAGACCCAAATCTTTTCTGGTAGAAAAACACTAAATGTCAGATGTTGCAGGTTACATCCCCCATGATTGGATAAGCAGTTAAGAAAATGGATGGATGGTTGTATAAGATTTATAATAAAAGCACTTCAATAAATTTGATTTGTTGTCACCACAAAACATCTGTGGATTATCAGTGCAGACAGCTTCAACGATAATTCAATGGACAAATATCAGAAACAATAAGACTACATCAGCCACTATGTTTCACAAAATTAAACACTGTTTAAAACCCTTGTCTAGTTTGTACGAGACCACAAAGTGTATTGCTGAACTAAAAAGAGTCCCATCCTTGTATGTACAAAATTCACAATATTTTTCTAATAAAATTATTTTTCTCATCAAAAATATGTCTGATGAGGCTTTAGGTGCTGCTGTTTGTTCTGCGGATGAAGGGACATGATGTGTAGATTTATTGTGTCACTGGAATGGATGCTACAATATTAAGGGAAACTACTTATTTATTCTACTTGGAATGCAGTGAATCAGCTTCCTTATAATAGTAATCAACAGTCGTATAGTAAAACAGTTTATCTTTACATACTTAGCAGATTAAAAGTGTGGTTAGGTCTACACACATTTAAAGTGCAGGACAGATGCTATAATCTCTAACAAAATGCTTTCCTTCATGCTCCCAAACACAAAGAACACAACATGTAGATTGGTACAAAGAGAGAACACCTTGTATCAAAACATTCAAAGTGGCCTCAGCTTCCCCTTCTTTTCTGTGCTAATTGCCTCTCTTCCATCTCAATCAATAAGATGCAAGGTGATTGTCTGGTTAACATTCTCCGTACATCCTTCATCAAACCAGCTGCCAAGCTCTCTCTCTCTGCCTCCCCTTTTCTCTGTCTCTTTCCCTCTCTCTTTCTCTCATGCACACACATTTCCTCCAGGGGACTAGCTGGAAAGGGGTACAGCAACAGCACACTCAGATACAATCAGGACCACTGATCTAATTCCCTCTTGTCCATCTACACACACATTCAATTTGTTAGGACGCTTAGAGGAGTCTCTGGTGAGGTGTTTGTCTGACTTGATCTTTCTGGCAGTAGGCCGCATGGTTTCAGCTAATGTGAGTGCGAGTGTGTGTGCGTGCACAAATCCAATCCATATCAAGATGTGTTTCCAGCATGTTTATGTGCTGAATATTCCCCCATACATTGGCCTTTTCACACCATCACAAAGCTGTATTAAGGAGGAGACAATCCAATCCAAGAAAAACAGCCCAGAAAGTTTTATAGCCAAGAGCAACACAGGCCGCATATGAGAGGTCCCTCTAAAGTATGCCTCTAATATCGAGTCAGTGGTCAACCTTTTAATAGTGCCGCACATTAAAGCCTTGTCACCGCGTGCCAGCCTGCCTGCCTGCTGGTCCACCAACAAGGTGACTTCCCCTCCCTCAGAGAAGTATATAGGTCATTTGCTCTCTCCGCTTATGAAACCAGAGCAGATAGGCCAGCCTGCAGTGACTGTGCACCAGCGACTGCCAGTAGCCCAGAACTAAAATCGAGCGACCAGACATTCCCAAATTTTTAGCAGAGATATAAGCCTACAGATTGCACCGTGCAGCATATGCAGGATAGGAATCCGTTTTAATACGCTTAAGAGAGATGCAATAAAGTTCTTTGGATGAAATCAAAATGGGGACATTGTGGTTAAGTGGTGTGTGTGTGTCTTTGACCACTGGGCCAGGAGGACACAACAAATGAATTTCCTTTTTTTGCCATTTTCATAGCTTGAAATATTCTGATGTCACAATTTATATCTGTTTTTGATGACACTTTAAACATAATGTGAGATGTCCTATTATAGCCAGCTTTTAAAACTGTTAATTCCCACAGCCTAGTGTCACACTTCACCTTGTACTGAAAAAAACAGAGCCAGAAAGCAGAGGACATAAATTTGCAAAGATAATCGTGACTTCGTACAGATTTTGGGGGGGAGGAGCTGTGATATATATATATATAATAATAATATTAAAAACGCTAAGACAAAAAAACAAAACAAAAAAACACAATACTATCTGTAAAACAATGTGCAGAATGATTATATCCTGAAAAAGTTCTGAAGGCAACTTGAACTGGGTCTATGACTTTTTTTTTGTTTTTCTTGACCCCTGTCTTCTCTATTTCTGGGTACAGTCTCAGACTAACTCAATGGGACTGACTGCACAGATCAAAGGTCTCATTCCTCGCTCCAGTTGCTTTTTTCCCTTCTAACTGAAACCCCAGGGCAGCGGTTTCATTGTTTTCAGTGTCCTTTCATCTTAAAAGATAACACACAAAGCTAACAACTGATTTAGTTGCTGTGTATTTCCCATGAGGGTGCAGATGAGTATGAGTACACAATGCCTGATTCTTCCCACCAAAATGTACAAACAGAAATGTGTATTTTCTGCTAACTTTTGCTGCCTCCGTCGCTGCTTATCAGACCAACACACTGCTTAAGGAAGATATTAATGAAAAACAAAATGAAAAGAAATGTGTTAGCTTGGAACCAGAGAAAAGCCTACTGTGCCCACTAAAATGTGTGAGGACCAAACCATAGGACAGATGTTGCTTGAACTGGCTTTGTGCTTTTCTACAAGTAATTCACATGTCACACTGGGAGCATTCTTCAAATGGCTCAAATATCTCCACCCTCTCTCAGCTGCAGCAGGAATGTTCAATCATTAAGAGCTAAGGCCTGGAAGGATGGTCACATTAACCAAAGATTTATCAGAATCCGCAAAACTGATAATGACTGCAGCCACTCACAGCTGGTCTCTCATACTTTATTAGGGACTTTTCTTAGGTCTGCGTACATATTCTCCATTAACCATAAAAAAAGTCAATTTAGGTTACAATAAAAGGTCAGCGAGCTCATGAGTGAGGCGTAACCAAAACAATTAGTTGCTACAGAAACCATGCACTTGAAGAAAACTCACAATTGAGATGTATAGAGGAAGTCTGGGCGGTTGTAGTTATTCTGGGTTTATCACGATAACATCATTATGGGTGAGTAATAGGGGATGAAATGGCTTTATGATGGACGACATCAAGCCTTCATGGTTAGGAATGAACCCTGTGACCCACATAAGTACATTAGCATGACAGCATCAGTAAACAAGCAAGTGAACCACAGGGAGAACTCTGCTGCATAGAACAACAATATGCTCATAATGCATTTTAACACCGTCTGTCACATGCACACGTGTGCTGTACTTTGTTTACACTGCTGTACAGTCAGCCACCTACTGTAAAGATAGATTTGTGTGTGTGCGCATGTGTGCGTGTAAGTGTGTGTTGTGTGTTTGAGTAGACACACTGACTCGCTCATTCTAGAGGCTGTTATCACAGGGCTAGTTCAAATTAAGTGCCACAGCCTCCCTGAACCTGCCCTTCATGAAAGAGAAGCATACTTGACTCTGAAAAAAACCAGCTTCCACGGTACAGTAGCTCTCTACAGTCTGGCCTACAATATTTATGTAATACACACCCTGGCATGCTGAAAAACCTTAAGCTAGACCAGTTCAAAGGATATTTATGTAATACAAAACTTGGCATGTTGGAAAGGTAAAGGTAGATTAGTTAGAAAGAGGACAAAATGGCTTACATAACCATGAGCAGACAGTATAAACATTCGGTTGACACCCACTCGCCGCCTCTCAAAGGGAGAGAGGTCTTATGGGTAGTGTTAATGAGCCACGAGGGATTTATTTTTCCTGGTGAAGGTGACCCTGGCATTGGGCAGAGTACCTGAGCATACAGAAATATGAGATTTCCTCTTTGCTGGGCTTGTGTTACACTTGTGTTAAGCTTATACTATAATCTACGCTGACTGCTGCTATCGGTTAAGAAAAAATCCCAACCTGAAGATATCTTACACACATTTAATTTACATATAGGTAACATTTATTGCCTGTTTGTTTCTGCAATAATACAGATTATAAAGAGTTAGAGGATGTATGTGACTATACCATCATCAAATAATAATTCATCACAGAAATGGAATCTGTTATCCCGGCTGAAAGTAATCCTTGTTTTGGATTCCAAAATGTCATGGTGTCTCCCCTCCAAGAATTATTCCTACAAACTTTAAGTGACTTTCCCCATAACAGCACATTTACAATTATCTTCCTTTTATAAATCCCCTGTTTTGACTGTAAACAAAGAAATGAGACAAGTCAAGGAAATGCACACACAGAGAAATGCACAAGGACACACACACACACACACACACACGATTATTGGTACATCACAGAACTCAGACATACAACCTGGGTGTATCGGAGTGTGGATGTA
>VUQH01038030.1:0-18825 GCA_015106775.1 Etroplus canarensis | reverse complement strand
CCAAGTATTTAAACTCACCACCTTCGCCACCTCTACTCCTTGCACCTTCACTGTTCCACCTGTCTCCCTCTCATTCACACACATGTACTCTGTCTTGTTTCTACTGACTTTCATTCCTCTTCTCTCCAGTGCATACCTCCACCTCTCAAGGCTCTCCTCCACCTCCTCCCTACTCTCACTACAGATCACAATGTCATCTGCAAACATCATAGTCCACGGAGACTCCTGTTTGACCTCATCTGTCAATCTGTCCATCACCGTTGCAAACAAGAAGGGGCTCCGAGCTGATCCCTGATGTAATCCCACCCCCACCCTGAACCCATTTTTCACTCCTACTGCACACCTCACCACTGTCTCACTGTCCTCATACATGTCCTGCACCACCTTCACATACTTCTCTGCCACTCCTGACTCCCTCATACAATTCCACACTTCCTCTCTTGGCACCCTATCATATGCTTTCTCTAGATCTAGGTGTATGCTAACCTGATGAAACAGCCACCCCTGCTTTCTTCACAGGATAAGAGCCAGACTGTAGAAAACTGTCAGTCATTCAGTGTGAATTTTTTAAAGTAATAGAACCAATCAATATGTGAGACGTGGAAAAATTGATAAAAATTATGTGCAGTCCTGCACAAAGCGGGACATCTGGTCACCTTATCTACAGATGATGCATGAAATGAAATAACCTTACTTCAGGTCCATGGTGTTACATATACAACTCAGAAACACTAACAGCTAAGAAACACATCAGTGCAAACATATATAAACAGTCCAGTAAAGGACATTAAACAATAAAAGTGATGACAAGAGACAGTGACTAACAGCGCTGGCCAGTATGCAGTCCTGGTCAGAAATAAATTGTGAATGATATTAAGATAAGATCAGACAAGATAATCCTTTATTAGTCCGTCAGGGGGGAAATTTGCATTGTATACAGCAGCAGATAGTCAGTTATAAAAATAAGTAAGATATGTACACAGTGAAATAAAAAGCAGCAAAAACTATGTCCTCAAAGGTACTATTAAACATATTTACACAACTTAAATAAATAAATTTATTGCAAATACTATAAACATATTTACACCATAGTTGCGCGTGTGTGCACATATACTGCATATTGATATTTAATATTGCAGTATTTAATGTACAGTGTGTACACAGTCCATTAAGTACAAAGGAGTCCACCAACATTACTAATGGATGTAAATATTTAAACATTTTTACCATGTAGCCACTCTGCAGTGGCTGTTTATGATTTGACACAAATTGTTTATTTCTTAAATTATTTTTTAAAAACAAAATGGAACAATTGTGAAGCAGAGGAATATTTATTAGAATATAGAGGGTATTTCTTCTTTTAAACATTTTTTAAAAGCTTCAGGGTCGAGACCACAGGTCTCATCAGTCAATCGAATAGCAACAACTCCACACATTTATGCATGTAGACATAGTCAAGAGACCTGCTGAAGTTCAAACCATGTGTCACAATTTTAGTGACTTTAAATGTGGCATGGTTGTTGGTGCCAGATTGGCTGGTCCGAGTATTTCAGAAAATGCTGATCTACTGGGATTTTCACGCACAACCAGCACTAGGGTTTACGGAGAATTATATGGTGCAAAAAAGAGAAAATATCCGGTGAGCAGCAACTCCCTGGGCAAAAATGATTTGTTGATGCCAGCTGTCAAAGGAGAATGATCACACTGCTTAAAGTTCATAGGAAGGGAACAGTAACTTAAATAGCCACTCTCTACAACCATGGTATGCAGAAGAGCATCTCTGAACTCACAAGATGGCGAACCTTGAAGCAGATGGGCTACAGCACCAGAAGACCACACAGAATGCCACTTAAGCTTAGTTTATTTTTATTTTAGTTTTTTCCAACAAAATGTACAAATACATACAAACAACCAAAAATAATTAGTAAAAAAATAAAACATTGTGCTCAGAAGGTAAGAAGCCAAAAAGACTTATAAATACACCTTCCCTCTTGCAATGATTGCAGTATGCAGCAATAAAAATTAAATAAAAATGAAGAGTTACATCAAAATATAATAACATTAATTACAAAAATGTAAAAAATCTTTGCTGATTAGAGACCTTTTCAAATACAGTTTTTAAACTATGGTAATATAGATGTTAATCGTAGTGATGTAGATAAATTGTTCCATAGAACAAGCTAAGGCTACAATTCACACAGACTCACCAAAATTGGACAATAAAAGATTTGAAAAACGTTGCTTCCACACTATTAGTAAATTAATATGTTGTGTAGATTTCTGCTGTGACATTCAGATGGTAGGGTCAGAGTCTGCTGACTTTGACCAGGAGAGCAGCTGCAGTCACAAAAAGCTGTCCAACAGCAACTTCAGTCCAGAAGACACTTTAAATACAGTCTGCAGTTAAAACAATAGTGACTTTTTTTAAATAAAATGTTTCGCTGTTAACTCTCGACACCTGTACAGTTAGTATCTGCATTAGGAGAATGCTGCTCTGCTTGGCACTGACCCAGAAAGAACTGAGCAGTGGGGGGGTGAGACTAAGGCGAATGTTTGCTCTCTGGTTCTGTGCAGAAACAGGAGGAAATTCTTACTGACTTGTAAACTGGGGGGTGGTCGTGTTTCCAGAGGACTCTTAAGAATCAAGACAGTGAGAGAATTCAGATTTTCACAGCTCATACTTTACACCTATAAGTTTAAAAAGCTTTCATAACTGTATAAAAGTGGATTTTCAGGATACAGAACTTTAAAAATGTCGCAGCCTTCCTGAATAATGTTGCTGACCATGTCCCTTTATGACAATAGCGTACCCATCCCAGCAGAATAACATGCCATGTCACAAAGCTCAGATCATCTAAAACTGGTTTCTTGAACGTGACCATGAATCTACTGTGCCCTCAAAGTCACCAGATCTCAATCCAGTAGAGTACCTTTGGGATGTGGTGGAAATGTGTGACAAATCAGGAGCAGCTGTGTGATGCTATCATGTCAGTATGGACCAAAATCTCTGGGGAATGTTTCTTTCACCCTCTTGAATCTATGCCACAAAGACCTAGGGCAGTTCTGAAGGCAAAGGGGTCTAACTCAGTACTAGCGGGGTATCTAATGAAGTGGCCATGAGTGTATATAATTATATAGCATTTCAACATTAAAAATAAATTTAATTAAAATATATCGTAATGTGTTCACTTTACAATCAGTTAAGTCATGGTAAAATATTACTAATTGCAGTATATGAATTTTAAGTACATACTTCAGTGTCCTTGCTTACATTTTGTTTTAGTAGTTTAATGTAAATGTACAAGATCAACTTGTACAGTACTTGATTGGATGAGCTGCATCAGAACTTAATGCAAAGCCCCTTGGTCGCTTTGGAGTGCCAAAAGTAAGATAAATAATTAATTATTTTTAATTAGTAAATTAATAACTGAGCAATATAATCAGTATCCTCTCCAGTCTTGGACTGTGTAGCTAGTGTTGGTAGTCCATGTTGTGCTCCCCTGCCTCAGCAAGTTCAGTGTACCAACACATCAACCACATCATGACCTGTTAAATTCTGGTTAAGTATCCGTCCAGCTTACAGCAGCTCTCTGGGGCAGAAGCAGGACTGCCGGCACCAACTGCAGTCCACCTGGAGTTGGAGTACTTCCATTTGTGGGACGAGAGCCTCCCTGGGAAAAAAACCTGTCACCACAATACCAATCTGGCCAGCAAGCTGGCTGAGAGGAAAAACATGGGACAGAAAAGGCTGGAACTAGCTGGTTATCACCTACTGATCTTCCCAAATAAAAGTGAGGGGATTGTCCATAAGGCAATGATGTTACTTCAAATGGTTAAAAAAGGTTAAATTTTCTAGCAAACTATACTAGGTAATTACTGGGTGGTCATTAATATACCTGGTTTGGTTAATTATAAATTCACACAGTCACAAAATACTTCCTTAGATTAGAAGATGTACATTTGCTTTTCAGTCAGACATGGAAACAGCATACATGCTAGGCAAAAGCAGATGTGTTGTAATTTATTGCATTTAAGTAACAAGTTGATAGTTGTTTCCAACATATTCTAAATAAATATTGCTCTGCCTGAATTATCAAGATTATTTCCAATGAAAAAGTTTTCTAACTAATATAGTTCTCACTGCATGTCCAGTAGCTACAAAGCATATAGTGAAAATGTTATATATACAATATACCATTTGATCATCAATTAAAAGAAACATTTACTTTTGCACACCAAGTTTCTGCTTATGTGACAGCAACAACTCAGCAAACCAGGTATCAATTTTTTTTCTGACTTTGTGGGGTGGTGTTCTTGCTTGAGGGTGTTTTCCCAGTTGTGAGCTCAGTTTTTACATCCACATGAACATCCTCCTCTTTTTCTAAGAGATGTCCAGTATTGTTGGCTAACTTACCTAAACTGCAGAGTAACTACACAAATTAATATAATGTTCTTTCATTCATGTGTTGTTGTAGTTATTGCTTTAAAAGTTCAATATGTTCTATAAGGGGGTCAGTGTTGTTTTACAATAGCACACAGCAGCGGCTTCAGATACTCCAGATAAAAAGTTTTATGTTTGATTCTTAGCGTGGTTGTCTTTAATTTCTTATATTGGTGCAACTGGTGATTGTGTACGCAACACTCTATACAGACATCGGTGTACTTTTCAGTTTGAAAGACTTACCCACTATATCTGCAAGGGCACCAATGGAATACGTGTCTGTATTTGGTCTGGTCCACAAAGTTTCATGCACTGACTGTCAGTTCTTCAGCACATTTGTCAAAGAGTGTGAACAACAAGGAGAAATGAAGATTGGCTGTGTTTTAGAAAAATGCAGTCTCTGGACAGCAATTCTTCCTCCTGTGAACAGGTTACTTTGATTGCCTCTCCAATCTTGATGTACAGTGTGCATTCTAGCTGTAGTAGGTATCTCAGTAATGCAGCACTTAGTCATTCACAAAGCATCAGAGCTGTTTTCATTCTTAAAACTCCTGTTTCTAGGTTTTACATTTTTTTAAATATGTAAAAACATCTTAAATTATACCCTCTTCGTTTTGGCACATGGGAGTGTAAAATATGAATTTTTCCTAAGCCTTAATATCTTCCCAGCTTGGATGGATGGACGGATGGATGGGTGGATCGATCGATCTGATCGATCAGAATCAGAATACTTTATTAATCCCCAGGGGGTAAATTACTTCTGTTACGGTTACTCTGTTCAGTATACATAAATATCACATAGATACATACATACATACTTACATACTTACTTACTTACTTACTTTATCTATCTTTATCTTTCCCCATAGGGAAAATTGAAGTGTCCAGCAGCTCATCTAAAGCACATCTAAAAATCTAAAATATAGCAAATAAAAATAAATATTAGTAAATTAACAGTTATCAACACCTCACAGTGTAATAATAATTGCAGACAAGCCCAGGCCTGGTGGTATAAGTCTTAAGCAGAGTTTAAAAGACTGGCTTTGGGGAAAAAAAGGCATGTAGTTGAGCTAGTAAGTAAGCCTTCATGCACACTTTTACAGTATAATTCTGAATAGGATGTTGTGGAAAAACATTTTGTGTTAAGGTTTTGATAATATAGTGATCTTTAAGGGTTCTGAACAGCTAGCCCTCATCTTTGTCACTGGATCAATGTGAACAACTTTCCACACTGCAAGTAGCTCAAGATCAGTATTACAGAAAATAAACTTACCCAAATTAATGGTTTCTCATTGTTATGATCTATTGCTTGGATGCTGAAAACGGTATGTTTGTACTAAATGCACCGTTCTCTTTCCTCTTGCAGTCGGCCATTTTCAACTTCCAGTCACTGCTAACTGTGATTCTCCTCCTGATCTGTACCTGTGCCTACATCAGAGCAATGGCTCCCAGCCTGCTGGACAAGAACAAGACTGGGTATGTTCAACTACTAAACTGTGAAACAACTGCCACTGATGTCATTAATTTGCTTCCAAAATATCTGTAGTTGCCTTTTTGAGCAGGACAAATGATCAAAATGGATAATCAAATCACTGTCTTTTCTAATCTCATCATCAGCAATAACGCCATGTTGTTTAAATCAGTGATCTTTAGAAAAGCGTGTTCCCTCTTCTTTATTCTTTCTCTAATTAATAGGAGTGCTAAAATGTATGTTAAGTGCATTATTGTGATACTATTAAGGTATGCAGACATCTCACAAAACAAGCAAGGTCAGAATTAAATGGTATATTTTATTCTGTTTTCCAAAAGGTTAGAGGAATAAAGAGTTCACATGCTCAGAGAGAATAATTATAAAATGGCCTTGAACCAGTGTTCAGTCTGAGACTCAGGGTCTCAATTTTAAGGCTTATGTAAGTTTAACATTGCCTGCTGCAATTGTAAGCAATGTCTAAGGCAATTGTAAGTGAATACTTTTTGTATTCTTGCTCCTTTAACAGAGGTGCTCTGTCCAAAACATCTGGATAATAAGAAGCTAATTTTTAAGGCCAGTAGAGTAGCAGAAAGGCTCATTTTCATCATTACAATATCAACATTATTATTGGCTGTATAAATTCTGTAATTTCCTTCTGATAAATCTGGCAAATCCCTGGAGCAGTCATATACTCACACAAGCCATTGAAAAAGGGAGGGTCAGCCTCTTCAGACAAGTGCGTAAGTCTGAGAATGACAGATGAGATGATTTAATGTTTTTCCCCTTGATTGATTTGTTGACTAAGGCATGAGATATTATTTGTGTTGATTTGCTGCCACTCATTTTGAAAATAATTGTTGTGTGGTAGGGAAAGGCACATAATTTGAGGGGGAATACCATCTCCAGGAAAATGTGGGTTTTGTAAAGAAAAATGGGAGTAGGTACAAAAACAAATTTTAGCTTAAATTTTGGAAAACAAAACTGTTCTACAAAGGCTACTTTGAGGAAAATTTTACAATAGGATGCTGACACCATCTGGTAGGAATTAAAGATTAGATAAGTTTGCTTTAAATGCACAGATGCACTTGCAGACACGCAGACCTTTCAGAAGAGTGAAGTGTGCCACATTTGATGCCGTACATTGTAAATCTATTAAATAGAAATTGACTTCAGATGGGTGTTTGGATTTTATGGGGGAGGTTCAGTCCTATGTGACTGATTGGTAGTTATTAGACATACACATATGATCACAGGTCTCTTTTAAGGTTTTAATATGAAATTAAAGGAAATTCCTCTTTGGAGAACCTTTACAAGCAAGTTAAAATAAATTGAGACAAAAAAAGTTCCTGCTTGTAATTTTTGTAATTCTTATACCTTTTAGGCTCCTAGGAATTTTTTGGAAGTGTGCCAGAATAGGTGAGCCTATAACTGCCCTCACTCTTCATTCATATATATATAGTGTGTGTGTGTGTGTGTATGTATGTATGTATGTATATATATATATGTATATGTGTGTGTGTGTGTGTGTGTGTGTGTGTGTATATATATATATATATAGTTTTTTACCTTTTCATGTTGTCATACATACATGCGAAAATGTTTCCTAATGTAGCCTATTTGTTGCATTATTTATTTTCCCTAGGTGAGCGGAAGAGCCCCTGGGTGGCCTGTTGCTGTGTCATCATGGCTTTTAGTATACTATTCCTACAGTAGCAATCTAAAGAAAACCAGAAATGGAAAGGTTGGCGAGCTGAACAAACAACAAGGCATGGACAGTATGATCCTAGAAGCACAATAAGATCTCCTTTGGTTATCGCGTACATAATGTAAAACCAGAGACCTGTCATCATATATCAAGCCAGAGGGACAAACCATCTCTCTGGAGGAGAAGGAGGAGGGGGTCATCTGGTAGCATTCCTTAATCCCTCCACTGACTTCTAGGTCTCCACTTGTGTGTGTGCGTGTGTGTGTGAGGGGGAGGCAGAGGTGCAGTGCTTTTCTGTTATCTGCTATTTGTGGGATCAAATGAGTTTGTCTAAACATTTCAGACAGATTACCCCCGCCAGTCTTTTGTCACTATAAGAAGCTCATCAGTCTGTTTGAAATTCTCCACAAAGAGGACTCTCATAAAGGTTCATTCTGTTAACGAATTTACATGGTGACCTATATTTGTAACCTTGGTCCTTTTTGTTATATTGAAAATGGTGGTATGTTCTACAGCAAACAAAAAGGTATTCTAGCTCTTCAGGTGTCGAGTTATCCTGCATTTTTGCCTCAAAGAGCTACTGATGTTTTAATGTCAGTCAGTTTGCAGCTATTTATTAAAGAACCTTTTTGGAAGTCTTGTTTAAGGCTGATTTTTTTAAAACTAGTGATTCTTGGTTTCTGATTGGCACCTGTTTATGCCTGTTGTATTTACTCCACACTGTAAGAAATGTCATTATTATGATTTCAAACATAAATACAAGTTCTTGATACAGTTTTGTCATTCTTTTCTGTTTAAGTACTTACTGGTACATACTACACATGAAAGATTGTTCTTGGAGCTGCATAAATGCTGAATAATTGCAATAACCTCTCCTATAACCTTGAATATACCACTCATCTTCACAAGTTTTACTGTAAAAAGCTGTTAGCTGATGAAATAACCAACTGTCTGCCTATTATTTATTCTTCTGTATGTAAATGTTTTAATTGCTTTTAATTAAAAAACTTCAGCAGTAGTTAGTGCCATCACCTCTTAGCATGAAGGGCCTGGATTCAAATCCACTGGCTGTTGGTGCCCTTCTGTGAGGATTTTGGGTGATTTGCCTATGCTTGGGTGGGTTCCCTCTGGGTACTCCAGCTTCCCCACACAGTGCAAACACATGCAGGATTAGGTTAATTTTCAATTCTCAGTTGGCAGTATGTGTGAACGGGAGCACGAATTGCTGTCTGTCTCTATACGTTAGCCCTGTGATAGAGTGGCAACCTGTCCAGGGTGTATCTTGCTCCTTGCTCTGTGGCGGCTGGGAAAGGCTCCAGCCCTCCTTATGACCCGGAATTGGATAAGCAGATGAAAATGGATGGAATGAAAACTGATGAAAAGTTGTGGTTTCATTCATACAAAGACAGCCTTAAAAAGCCTGCTTTAAAATCTAGACCAAATTCAGGAGACTGTGAAACATGTCCAGAATATGTTAGAAACTATGTGTGATTGCTCACTTAGACAAATTCTGGTAATTTCATCTTTGAACTGTAGACAAAATAAATAGCATAAAACCAGAATTCCACATGTGACCGCATTTTAAAACTGCTTGCAACAACCTTAAATCATGCAATCCTCATGAAAAAAAGTCTTGACAAGTTTTGTCAGCCACAGAATTTGACCAATTCTAATCCTAAGAAATGCCGACATGTACTGTTTCAGGAAATAGTACAATTGCATTTTGGGTTTGTCTTGTTTTAAAAAAAAAATTCATAGAAATGCTGAGTTATACTGACACACACATTTCCTCCCTGCTATTGAGTACAGAGGATTAACTAAAGAGGACACTTGTTGATACTCTTGCCCTTGATATTCTGCTCTCTGATAATCACCCAGATCCTAACACCCCCACACAGACTCCCTGTTAGAGAACGTAGATATATTTGTGTGCATCTGTCGTAGTTCTTCCTGGTTGAGATAAAGCACTGAGCCTGCTAGTAAACTTATGATTATCAGGCAGTGACGCAGACACAGGAGACACAGTGGAGCAGTCCTCTGCTTCTATTTGGGGAGCAGAGATACTGGTAGGCCGGAAGGATATCACCGGGTGAACTGAGCTAATGTCTTGGATAATGTTGAAAGGGAAACAATATGGGAGACCTTATGTTGCCTGCTTCATCCTGCAGATGATATCAGCTGTTACATATAGGAAGGATAGAGGAAATACCCCCAGAACATTGACAACAGCCTCCTATGGTAGGGTGATTCGGGGACAAAAATCAAACTAAACAACTAATCATTCTTTTCTTTTTGAGTCAAGATGATTGCTCCTAATCTCCCATAAACTGTGGGAAAATCTGCCAAACAATGACCATGAGGAACATCTGGCAGAAATGCAGTGAAATGATGCCTGAAACAACTTAAGGACTTAGCTCACTTAATGCATATCCTGATTTCTGTGTTTAGATTGGCTGACCAGGATTTATTAAAGTGGAGACCAAATGGCAAAGGGCAGAGAAAATAGACCTGTTTTATGCATCAGAATTCTGTTTTAAAAGTCATCTGTTGAATATCATTGCGTTCATCCTTGAAAATTTTGTTTCTTTCTCAACTCCACCAGCCATGGGCATGGCAACCAAACAGTCCAAGCTAACTACACTTAACCGAGTGTGAAGCAAGCTTGTGTTGTCTTTATGGCCACTTAAAACTTACTGCCAAATCAAACATGATGTTACAATGGCATCATAAAGAATATCTATGCCCTGTGGGTGAAAAATGATCAAGTGCTGATTCTCTCATAATTTGATCTATTACCATTTTAATTTTTAAACATGGTCCAGTATGATGTTTTACTATAAAAGTCAAGGTCAGTAAATTCAAAGAGAGACTGTCTTTTCTCAGCATTTAAACAATAACACTTTTTTGAGAGGCAGATGCCAGTTTTAAAACTCACGTTTTATCCATTTACAGGCAGTTTGTTTGAGTATACTTACACTACATGATGTAAAAATGTCTATAATAACTCACCAGTATTTATGTGTTTGACAACATTAGCCATAAAGCTCAAATTGGAGAATGTTCAAAGCGCATTACTCAAATTTCCTTGTCTCTGTCTTCCTTTGATCATACTGGAGAGTTACTTGCTGTCATTTTGTGTACTTCAAAGGCAATCAGGCTATTAAAGTTTCTACCATCTCCTGCTGAGCAAACCAGAAGTGTACAAACAGACCTTAACCCTTAAAATTTTCAGTCGAGCCTGTTTGAATCACTGCTGTGAAGGGAGGTCAAGATGAATGGAGGGAAAGAAAGCTGCAAAAGAGGTGCCTGGATGGTGAGAAGGTGAGCAATATAATGACAGGGAGTAAACGAGGGAAGCACACGAGTAGTGGAGTATTCCTTCTTTTACTGCTGGTATATCTCTGTGATCCATCTCCCTATGACCCCATATTTTCCTCCTTGATTATTTATTTAAAAACTTGAGGCTTCTTGGTTTACTTATACTTATACTTCTTCTCTCTTGTGGCTGCTTCTGGTTTGAGACACACAACCAAACTCCAGCTTAGACATAGAGGATTACAAAGGCTGCATTATGATAGATTGAAAATGCTTGAAATCACTTTCATTCTATAAAGCCTTTGTTCTGTCTTCACTTCTTCATTAGAAACATGCAAACTCTTTTCTGTCCGTGAGAGCAGAAAAGACAAGTAAATGACGTTGGTAGCTGAAGGACACTAATATCCTCCATATAGGGCAAGTCTGGGTCAGTAACCAGCCCGACGATAATTTGTGTGAATGACCCCCATTATGGACAGTTTAAACAGGTATGCGCTTGAAACTTTATCTTATGTAGCGTCACTCTGAGAATCTCAAAGCCTACCCAGTCACCCTAACCCCTTCCATGTCTATTTTTTTTACCAGACATTTTATGGTAACACAGGAAAATTTTAAACTCACTCCTGTCAGACAGCACCCTGTGGCCATTGTAACTGGGGCGCTGTATGTCTCCTTTGAAGGTGGCATTTACAGTTCCTTCATTGGAACATCTCAGCTCTGCTCATTAACCTGTGGCAGGAGGTTTGCCAAGGAAGTTCCACAAATCTAGGAAGCCCAAGGTCAATGAGATGACGTAAACATTTACACACTGCCAAATGACTTCATGAGCAGCCAGATGAAACTATGGGAGTTTTAAGGTTTATAGTATAGTTGTGACCATTTGTGTCCACACTTTTGATGAAAGTGTTCCCATTACTGGTTATGTTGGTTCATTTGAGTGGGTGTTTCTGGCACAGCACATCTATACAAAACTGAAGCATTGACAATGATATAAGTGCTCTTTTGGACAGAAACCTCAGTCTTCTAAAATCACTCACCTCCTGTTACTACTGGGATAATTTTTGGACATCACCTTCCACATCTGCTCCGGTTGTTCCTTCAGCTCCTAATATTGCTTAGTTTTCTCACGCTCTCCCTCTCTCTGATGTTACTGTCAAATAAGGATGCCACATCTATCACAAATGCTTTCTTCTGCTCTTTGTCAGCCACCGCTGTGTCTGGCTGGTTCGTCAGCAGCTGCTTGTCTGTCTGCAACTTGAAGTCCCACAAGATCTGTTGTTTTAAACCACTTTTGGAGGTGTCTCCCATCAGGATTTGGGTACTTCTAATCCTTATGGAGCACAGATGTTCCTGTACTCTTTCCCAGCATATGTGTAAGTGTGGAACTCTTAAGAATTTGGATTTAGTCATTGTCTTTTTATCAAGTAATGATGTAGGTGATTTTGCAGTGAAGGTGCAATGAACCACAAAATCATCCAAGTATTTTTGTAAGTCCTGTTCATTTACAAAGGCAGTATTTAATCACTGGTTCTTTTTACTTGAATTTTCACTGGAATTTACAAATTACAAATTTGAGCATATAAGTCAGCTTTATGTTGGCACCATGGGTCAATCTCAAAACTATGTGCACTATGTTCATCTGATCTTTGCATTGTTTGCAACTATTGCACCACATTGCACATGCTGCACTTTATTTATTTATTTATTCTAAACTGTTCTCAGTATGTGTCATATGTCTATATGTTTATGTTACACCAGGTCCCAGAGAAACGCCATCTCATTTCACTATGTTCTGCCTCAGCTATAAGTGGTTGAAATGACAATAAAGAATCTTGATTCTTGAATCTTGAAATTGTAATTAAAGGATGCATGAGGCACTGTTATTTACTTTTACCACTCTATAAAATTTATCTGTTTACTACTTTAACAAGCTATGTGTTATTAGCTCCACTACTTTCACATTAAATCTTGTGCTCTAACACAGCTGCTGAATTAGTACAGGGGGGCTACATCTCCTACAGTGTGTGTATGGAGACAGGAGGTCTGTACACATTAAAATCATTGTGACTCACTGAAATTGTGACCAGTTTTAAGTGTTTTTATTTTATTTATTATTTCTGACAGAATTTGCTGATTTCCCATGAACCTCTCTGACTTGTCCTTGGACCCCCCTGCCCCCTATGGCACTCCATTTAAAAAATTCTGGAAACACCCCTGCTTGTAGTTGCTACAGGTGTTAAGAAACATGTAATGTTATGAGTGTGAATTTTCACAGTGACAAGTCTACTGTGTAATATTGTTGTTTGAACAAGGTTGTTGTCAAAGTATCTAAAATGTCAAAGCCATAAGGTGATAAATGAAAGAGTTGATGTATGTGATTTGTTGCTTCATCACAGTGAGCTCAGTGTGTCAGCAAAGTCATCAGACTGTCTGTCTGCTTAGACTGGCTTCATTTCCAGTATCAAACGGAATATGTCTGTCTCCCACACATCCTCTGCATATTTCACATTATCCACAGAGAGCAGCTGAGGCTGTGTGCAGACTCCCTCCATGCAGGATGTGAGTGTGGTCCATGGCAGAAAAATAAACAAGGCTTTACATCATTGGAGGCAACACTTAGTCAAGAAAACCCAGGCAGACAGTCTTACTGACAAATATGTTTTCTCTTTATTTTTTCCATAAATCAACATGCTTCTGTTCCATATATCTTTTTTATGCTGACTAGATAGTGTGCTTATGTTGGCTAAATGCACCATATAATTGGAGGGCTTGTAAAAAACTATTTGTCTCAGGGATTCCCCCTGTCATAGTCTACTACACACACACACACACACACACACACAGACACACACATTTGCTCAGACTGCCTGGCTTGTGTGCAGAGACCTTTAGTTTCAAAAGCAGCATTGTGTGAAGGTCAGGAGAGCCTGTGGAATGGAGATCTATCGTTGTGACATTCTCCATTCAGTGAGAAAGGCTGGTCGCTTGGATCCTGTTACATAGGCAAGGAGAGCTGGATAAAAGAATGTAATACTATGTGTGTGTGTGTGTGTGTGTGTGTGTGTGTGTGTGAATGCTGGAGCCACAGAGTATAAGGAAGACATTGAGTCTCATTTTATTATGACTTTAGACAAATGACTAACACGCAGATGTGCCATTGATTTCTTTCTCACTAAGACCCACAATGCTTGACAAACACACACATCTGGGTCTATTCAATATTAAGTGAAAGTGGAGGAAAGGTTATGGATTCTGTGACTCCTAACTGAACTTTAACTGGCTGAAACTGTAAGCTAATCCCAATGATGGTATGTTTTGTCACAAGTCACAAACATTCTGCCACAAGAGAACACTACATAGGTCAGGTTGAGATATGTTTGTGGTTACTTTGAGTTTATCTCCTTTATTTAACCAAAATCTTCCAAAAGCTGGGAAAATAACAAGAAAACAAAACAGCTAAACCTTGGCCAATAACTCGAAATTTAGGGATATGGGAAAAAGCTGTTTCAACTTTCTTGAGAAATTACATCACAGGGAGCAAGATAAAGGAAGAACTATTTTTATTTCCTCTGTATCTTGCGCTTTCTGTCTCCTTCCCAAACTGTTATATATTAGTCTTTTGCATCAACAATAAGTTACAGGAAAGACTTGATTAACAGGGAAGTGCCAAGTGATACAGCAAGACAGATGGCAGTATCAATCTCTCAAAGTGCAGTTTTGCTTTCTATTCCTGTGTAAAATGATATCATTACAAAAACACCAGCAAATAATTAACCAATGACACATTTGTTTTCTGATACCAGTTAACTTGCTTTCCAGTCTATGTGTCTTATCAAGATCATCATCCTAGTGAGAGAAGGAAGCAAATAATAGCAGTCATCCTGATTTTTGGAGTTTTGCAAGTGACACAAGTACTGCTAGCAAAGCTTCCTGTGGGTGTGTCTAGATCCATTCTGCCTACCTGAATCACTGGGTCATCCTGCTCAGCTTTGCCCAACCCTAAACAGTAAACTGCCAGAGCACAAACTGAAGACGAATTGATCACCAACCGTGCAGAGACCAGTTTTCTGAGAGTTCATGCGATGCTTCCCCATTCACAGCTATGACTAAGAAGTTAATACAAATTCCAGACAACCAGCTTATATTTTGTTTAGCTGTGTGCATGCTTAATAGTATGGAAACTAACTCATTTAGCAGTTTATAGGTCAAGGTTGGATGACCTGATTGATCCCAGTGGCAACAATAAACTGTTTCAGATTCTGGCTAGATTCTGGATATTATAGTATTTATTTACTATTACATTATTTTTCCAGGTGAGGACACAAGCCCCTCTCACCATGGAGGGTTGCGTCAGGAAGGGCATCCGGTGTAAAATCTCTGCCAAATTACTGATGTGGATAAATCCACTATGGCGACCCTTTGGGGCGAATACAAGTGAGCAGCTGAAGGTACATTTACTATTACTTTATTTAAAAATACAGAAGACTTGTTTCTATGTTGTGAATCATTGATAGTTTATACATGGTGTCACTTAATAGTAGACTAGTGGCTAATGAATAAAACAGACTTAACCTGTGCAATACCACTTTCTCAGCAGTCACTGCATTGCATCATATCACTCTACTGCTGTGATGCAGTGAGAGAGACTTACTGGCTGCCAGCACCACCAGGAAGCCCAGTTCAAGGTTTTCACATGTGACTTGATAGTTTCAGTGATATGACTGTAAATTTCAGCCATTTCTGACATGTATTAGCAAGGCCTAGATTAAACCAACTCCCAAAATAATTTAGATCATCCATGGAATGTTCTGCTGAGTATTTAGAGGAATACTGTGCAACCACAAAAATATTCCATCATTTTAAAACTTTTTTGTGTGTGCTTTGCTTCTTTTCATAGTAAATGCAGGCCAACATACCATTTATTCCCCCTTTTACTTTGGCCAGGTGCAACTATGCAAGCTGAAACTTATAAATAAAACCCTACATTGGTAAATCACATTCTTCACTTGGCTTTTACTACTGAACACACAGAGATGTGTCAGCAGCGATCAAAGGCTAACTCCTTCTTGTTGAACAAAAGCAATCAAACACAGAGCCATTTCTATGTCAGTGGAACATACCAGGAAAGCAATGTGATATGTTTGTCAGTGCAGGAGCTTTGAAGCTACATGAGCACTGGTGCCTCATCCCAGGTTTACTCAGGTTACAACAGCTGATTCCAAAGTCTGCTTTTACGCTTTTACAGGGCTGGAGTTGAAGAGAGAGAGGGAGAGAGGGAGAGAGAGAGAGAGAGACAGAGAGAGCATCCATCTGTAGTTTGTACAGTGTTATCTTTGTGAGTCAGACCTCCTTCTGTAAATCATGTTCCATTCAGGTCTTACCTGTATTGAGTTAGAAGATGACCCCAGGCTACACTTAGTACACTTCCCCGCTTCCTTCTCTTGTTGCTTTGTCACCACGCCTCATTCATCGCAGCCCTGTATTTTACTGACACAACCCGCATTTGAACTGAGACACTGTGTCTGGGAGTGGTTGTGTGCTTTATGTCACACAGGTGAGCTGCCATTTGACTATAGGCATAAACCACTGCCACTTATCGATTTAAAATCAAGTATATGTTGAGTTATTATCATGGTCTGATGGTGGCTCAAAGAAAAACTAACCAGCAAACATTGTTTAAAACAGTGACTTTTTATCCCTGGCCCACAACATTTGAAAAAATGCAGCATGATCATGAGGTAAGTGGCCAGAGGAAACCATGTTTTCACATCAACTATTGGCCCAGTCAGCCTCTTACAAACCAGGAACCATCATATTGCTCTAACCAGAAGCACTTGCACACCTTTTTTAATATAAAAACATTTGACTGACAAACTATTGGTCTGTGAAATATCTGTGATAGTTAAACTGTTTATCAACCATGACATGACTTCTTGAATGGGCATTCAAGCAACTGTTCGTCAGGTCTGATAAGGTAAGAAATATAATTATCCACATAATCAGAAAATTTGTTTACAACCTCAAAGAAATCTTGCAGTGATTTAGCATTTAAGTTTAGGTCAAAATAAATAATCAGAATCAGAATACTTTATTAATCCCAGGGGGGAAATTGTATTTTGTTGCAGATGCTCAGTTTTACATAAATAAATATAGATTTGAAAGGCAGTAGATATAAATCTGAGAGGTAAGAAATATGATAAAAATAAATAAACAAATAAACTTGTCTGTATGAATTGCCATATGTAACATAAGTAACTCTAAAGTTAAACACTGTATACAACATGTAGTATGTACAATAGGACTATATACAAAATGAAAATGTCAAGGAGTCACAGTGCAGAATTACACAGTTTGATGGCCACAGCTAGGAATGATTTCCTGTGGCGTTCTGTGGTGCATTATGGTGGAATGAGTCTGCTGCTGAAAGTGCTCCTGTGCCTGTCCAGCACATCATGAAGAGGGTGTGAAGGACTGTCCAATATTGTCCTTAACTTGGACAGCATTCTCCTCTCTCACACCGCTGTCAGAGAGTGAAACTCCACACCCACAACACTGCTGGTCTTGTGAAACAGTTTGTTGAGTCTGTTGGTGTCTGCTTCTCTCAGTATTTTCTTGACACCATCCCTGATTTGTTATTTCGCACATCTGTCAAACTCATACACTGTATATAAAAATTAGATGAAACCACCATCCAGTGGTTTGTAGACAACCATTTTGAATCTTCAGCTCATTTTTTAATTGTCACCATCTTGTTTATTTGGAGCCAGAAGTGACCCTATTTGGACGATGGGGTGAGGTGCTAAGTTATCACCTGATTCTACAAACTTGGTAAGCAAATTAGATCCATAGACTAAATGGGTGCATCACACAGACATGGATATATGCTAATTAGTGCTAAGTAACAGACTAAAAAGACAGTTTAATTTACCTGAAATTCTAGTATTTTATTAGACTGTACAAGCTTCAGCACAGACTTCTTGTGAAGTCTGTTGGTGTAACTAACTTCAAAGCATATTATTTATGAGATAATTCTGTTAAGATTGTATTTAAAATGCTCCAAAACACACTAATGTAACCCTAGAGAGTTACTAAGTGTTTCAGTGTATTCGGTTCATTATCAAGTCTTATTAAATAGATTATTGTGATGAGAATAATTAAATAGCAGGTGTCTGTGATGTCCAGAGGGTCTTTGAAGTATGGGGGGGAGCACCGCCTCCTGGCGTTCATGGCAAAGCAGCGAGGGAGATCAGGAAAAAGGGGAGAGGAAAAAAAGTTTGGTCTTCCAATTGGGAAACGTGGTTGCCTTCATTAGTCAGGTTTTGCGGAGGAAACAAACTGTTAGGAAACTGTTGTTAATTGGAGAAGAGTTTCGTTATTGCTGGGATTCTTTTGGTTGTGCTACGACGCCATCATTTGGAAGCTTCAGGAGAGCCTGTTTTGTTGTTTAGTTTGGTCAGGTTTTTTTGGATGTACGATTCATTGATGACCCAGTCCAAAGATGGCGAGCCACCCTTCCAGGATTCCTTGAGATGACTGGTCTGAGAAGAAAATTTGATTCTTTGGACGAGCCTTGAATTTTACAAATTCTACATACGTGGTAGGACAGAATTGCACCTTATTGCTCCTTTGCACATCCTGCAAGGAGAGGCCTTATTGTTGGACTCACACTTAAAGGTGTGGACTGACACTAGAGAGACTGAGTTAAATCCCCCGGGGGGTGTGTTTTGTTTATTATTTTCTATAACTTGGGCCCAATTTTCCTTTCATGTGATGCTGTTGTTTTTTTTATATATATGTAAGTGATTATTCATTTGTGAATACAAGTTCATCAAACCAAGTTCTCTGAGCGTTTCATTAGTCATCCACTTTGCTCTAGCAGTTGAACCCTAGCCA
>VUQH01038029.1:0-14684 GCA_015106775.1 Etroplus canarensis | reverse complement strand
ATTGGGCCCCTCACAACCAGACTGTCCAACAGTTTCTTCCCTCAAGCCATCAGGCTCCTCAATAACCCAGGACTGAACTACACAAGAGTCCCCCTCACACTCACCCACACACACAAACCCAGGACTGCAGGACTGTAAACCACACTCACACTCTCTCTCTCTCTCTCTCTCTCTCTCTCTCTCTCTCTCTCTCTCTCTCTCTCACACACACAATACGCACTACCTCAGTTGCTGCTACGGCACTTTCTTCTTTTGGCACTAGTGTCTTGTTATTGTGTTTTTTGTGTACTGTTTTTGCATTGTAGGGTGTCCTTGGCATTGTTGCAACTGTTGCACATGTTGCACACATTGCACCTTATTTATTTATTTATTTATCTCTTTATTTATCTCAATGAGCACACGACAAGTGGACAGGACATGGCTGAGACAATCAGGGCAGGGGAAACACAACTGGGACAACCAATGAAAGGATGACAAGAAGACAGGGGCGTAACCAACACATTCGGGGTGAGGGGGAACACAACAGGGACAAGACAGACTACCAAAATAAGACAAGACTTGACGCAGACAGAGACAAAGACCACTAACAAAGGAAACAGGCAAGGCACGGGGCAGAAGGGGAACAAACAGAACTCAAAAGCAAGTACAAAAACCCAAACCAAAACATGGACCATGACAGAAGTTAACATCATAAAACTCCAAAAGGAGTGAGTTTCTGTGAGTGGACTGCTGGACAGCTAAATACAGTGAACTGCTGTACAATTAAGTCCACAATTTTCAGAACAACAGCATTTTAAAAAAATGACTCTGTACACCACCTCAGGGGATTTTAAATCAAACAGTAAAAATGTGTTTGAAGTGTAGACTTTCAACCTTAATTGAAAGGGTTTGACAAAAAAATGAGAGTAACCGTTTAGGAACTGCACAATCTTCCATTTTCAGAGGCTCAGATGAACAAATTTTAAAATATAAGAATTGTTTTTTAGATACTTGAAAGAAAATCCTTTGCATTCAATAAATGAATGACTTCCAGAACCCGTGGATGCCACTAAGTGTTGTTTCCTCCCTTGAGATGCTCTGCCAGGCTTTTACAGCAGCTGACAGCTTGACTAATGACATGGTATACTTTGAATCATGAGCTGTTCCTTCCCTTCTCCGTACTTTTCCCTTCCCATCACCCTGGTCCAAGTTTATCTTAGTTTCCATTTGTTTTTTCAAGAAGTGGAAGTCCAATTGTCCAATCACTTTTGAACCTCTAAAAAATAGAGACAATGTATACCAATGGGTTTAACACCTAAACAGTTAATGCAATTGTTTTGTCAAACCCTTTGAATCAAAGTTGAATGTCTGCACTTAAATCACATTTTACCTGTTTCATTTACTGTGATGGTTTACAGAGGCAAAATAAAAACAAACTGCCATTTTCAATACAGTTATGGACCTAACTGTACATTTAAACAGCACAGTTTTTTTTTGATAATGTCAGTGTGTATAATTCACAATATGTGATTTCTTGGCATCCTTGCCATTACAGAAAACTGTAAAATAAAATATTTTATTTGATACATTTCCCACAATAATTTCACAAGAATATTCTGCCATTTCTTGTTGATTCATATTTAAATTAGCTTAGCTCAACATAAAGACTGGAAGCAGGGGGATTAGCTAGCTTAGTTCCATCCATCCATCTCTGCCCCATGACATTTAGATACAAAGCCCACACAGCACCAATCTGCTGGTCAACTTCACGATCTAGGTGATGGTTCTCTGTTTATTACTACCACAGATACCTTTTATGTTACTGTTTGAAACTGCTGTCATAAAATTAAGCTCTCAACATTCACTGGGTCACAAATCATGTACAGCATGGGTAGGGTTGGGCGGGATTTAACCAAATGCTAAACAAGTATGTTCTCAGAAACTAGAAGATTTTATCTTTGAAATCAACTCTCTTGCATTTTGGCTGTATAGTTCTCATGTTATTAGTTTACCCTTTTAGTAATGTGATATAGGTAAAGGTGGGTAGTGACTGAAGGGATAATGTCACAGATGAGTTTTCTCTGAAAGGTGGGTCGGCTTTCCCTCAAAGACGGGGTGAGAAGCTTGGTCATCTGGGACAGGCTCAGAGTGGAGCAGCTGCTCCTCCACATTGAAAGGAGCCAGTTGGGGTGGTTTGGGCATCTGACCAGGATGTGTTCCGGGTCTGTCCTAGGTGAGGTGTTTTGGGCATGCTGCATCTGGAGGAGGCCCAGGAGCAGACCCAGGACATGCTGGAGAGAATTGGATTGGATTGCTTTATTGTCATTTCAACTACATATAAATACACAGTGAAATGAAATGGCGTCCCCCCCAGGACCTGGTGCCCCATACAAGGGTAATGCCGGTCGGCCAGTGCCCGCCTCCGGCCCAGCACAACACCCCGCCCGCGATGTCCTCTTCCCCGGCCACTGACATCAGGCGACACCGAGGACTGAAGGCCCAGTCCACAAAGCAAGCCGAGATCAGAGTCCCCAGAAACTGCCCAGCCGCAGCATCAGCCCCGCGACGATACTCCCCCCAGAACCTAAAAACGTTGGTTTCCCGGACGCTGCCCGGAAGGTCATAAAAAAACAGCATTCCCTCTAAGATGTGCGCCTACGCAATCGCGCACTGCTCCAGCATCCTCTGCGCACAGCAAATCTAGGTAGCGCACATGCGCACAGCAAATCTACGCAGTGCGCATGTGCACAGCAAGTCCATACAGCGTACATGCACGCAGGAAGTCTATGCAGCGCACATACTCGCAGCAAATCCATGCAGCGCGCATGCAAGCGTACAGCTTAGAGGGAACATTGAGCGCAGCTGGATCGCCAGTTAGCATTGTCTGTGGACGGAGATATGGAGCTATGATGGCGTCTGGTCGTCCTCTAACCTCCGACTTTCGAACACGAACACCACCGTCCTGGCTTCCACACACCCGAACACCCAAATACTGGGTCCAAACAGGGACAATTGCAGGGGTACATGCACCACCTTGGTTCTGGAGTGGCTGCGCGCCACCATCTTGGCCCAAAATAATGAGAATATATCTCTTGGCTGGCTTGGGAACACTTTGGTGTACTCCTGAAAGAGCTGGAGGAGGTGGCTGCAGAGAGGGAGGTCTGGGCATCTCTGCTTAGACTGCTGCCCCCAAGGTAAAGATTAGCTCTAAAGGGCTATATGTGAACTTAGCTCTTAACTCAACCTGGTTGATTACACTTCCATGTTTTGCAGTATCACTGCAAATGCAATTTAACAAGCAGAAAAAAGAAACAGCTTGTCAAAATATATTTTTTCTATTCTTAGAATGTGATTATAGCAATTTCTTGTGTCACAATGTTTATAATGGTTTTATCTAACAGGGTTGCTGTGGATTACATCATCTTATGATTTTCATCCACATCCTATACTCCAGTAACTTTGAAGGAAACTAGATTATACTTGCTAGCAGCACAGTCTGAAAGTGTAAAGGGTAACACACTGAACCACTCTAATTGAGTCTTACGATTCACAAGCAGTAGTAGTGTGGGATGGTGGAATGGATGGTCTCGGTTCTGTAAATCGCAACACTGCAGAGCAGGGAGTTCATTTACTGTTGTGTCCTGCATGAAGTGTTTCCAGTTCTATTTCCCCGGATTGCTGAGACACATATTTTTGCCTTATTGAATTTGCTTCCCTACACAAGACTAAATTGAAAAAACCTAAGTTGTAAATAAAAAAGACTAAATTTACAAGCTTGACCTCTTGTGGTACACTTAATCACATCTAGGCAGGTCTGTGTATATAGCCCTTCCTACCAAGTCATTCTTTGCTCAGGGGTGTAGTTTAAATGTCAAACTAACCATAAGCACGGCATTTCTACTCACACTGAACCTTAGACCTGAAATATAGGCCATTAAATAGAAGCAGATTGCTGACAGTCATGTTTCAGTGAGAGGGCAGTGTTCCCTGACTCTATTTAAACACCAATTCATATTGTAGATCTAAGTGAGCAGGCAGAGCAAGGATGATTACTCAGACAAATTTTATTTTGAATTTCTGACAGATAACATTCTAATACATCCACACCTAATAAAGATGGATCTAGCCTTTTCATGAAATAAATGAATGCTTAAATGTTACTGGTAAACCACTAAGGGGTGGGGTTGGAGTTAAACTGCATTTTAACCATGTGTTAAACAAGCATATTGTGAGATGTTACTGTTTGAATCCAGTCTCTGGGACTGGACAGTTCTGTAAAGATATTTCCATTTGGGTATACCAATGAAGTGACCATTCCATGAAAAAAAATGGTATATGTGAACCCAGCACTAAAAAAGAATAAGCCTTCTTTGTTGTATACCCATCTGACAGAGCATGATAAGAATTTTCATCTGTAAACCAATATCATTTAGTCTGTTATCACTCGATGTAAACTGAAATGAGATAGATAGATAGATAGACAGATAGTCAGTCTTAGGCCGCCCCTCATTTCTTTATATTTTGCTTCCAAGAAGCCGGACTTTCTTGTAACTTTTTAACTGGTTTTCAGCAAAGGTTCTGTGGGCTTTCTGAATGTGTTACAAAGTCTTTCTATGGATACTGGCTGCTTTTTCACTCATTTTCAGTCCAATGGCACTGGCAATGGTGTGCACTGTATCCTAACAAGATCAGGGAACTGGTCAAGTGGAGGACAGAAGAAGAAGTGGCAGACCTAAAAACTACAGCAGATGAACAGCATCTAATAGTGAAGTCCTTAAGAAATAGGAAAAAACCCAGCAAAGCTCTAACACTGGAGCTGACAGATGCATCTGGCCCTTCAGTTGATCAGTCGACTCTTTGCTGAAGCCTCATCAGAAAAAGTCCTAAATGGAAGGGTGGCTGTCAAGAATCCATTCTTAAGAAAGGGAAACGTGGAGAGAAGGCGGAGGTATGCCAGATTACAAATGAAGTGGACTGAAAATAAGTGGCGATGGGTCTTGTAGAGTGATGAATGGACCTCAGCATTATTCAAGCAGTGGGGGATCATCTTGCAAGAGAACAGAACAAGAGGCAGCCAGTGTACAATGAAGAACTTTGGAATGTCCTTCAAGAAGCCTGGAGAATTATGACTGAAGACTACTAAAAAATGACAAGAAAGCTTGGCTAAGAGAGTTCAGGCTGTGTTAAAGAATAAAATATTGCTCTTCAAGCTGGTTTGAATTGAACACACTCTGGTTTTGCCTTAAATGCTGTGTTTCCATTTTATGTTTGCATGCATCAGTGATTTGTTGCTCCCATTTCCCATTTTCCAGCAAAATACAAAGAAATAAGGGCTGGTCCAAGACTTTTGCACAGTATTGTATATATTAGGAAATTTTCAAGTCTTCTCATCCTGTTTTAGACCCAGTCTTTTCCCCCATTTCAACCTTTCTCCACCCTCTCTCTAGCCCTAACTCTCTCCACCTCCCGTTCCCTAACCTTCACCTCTTCCCCTCCTCTCTCTAAACTCCCCAGCTTCTCTAACTCCAAACTCTCTCTTCCCTTATCTAACTCTCTCCTCTTCCCCTTTCCTTCCTTTAACACCTCCTCTTTTCCTCCCTTCTCCTTTTTCCTTTCCGCTTTTTCCCATCTCAGTATTCTTTATGCTATATTTTGCTGTATTATCTTGTCTTGAAGTTTTTAGTCCACATACGTAAAACTGATTTTGATCCACATATACATTCATAACTCACAATTTTCTTTGGGATATAAGTATTATAGAAGAATGATCAAGCACAGGGTACCTTTGGGTGCTTAGCCAACCCTGACATTCTTGCACTGATATTTTAAAAAAGAAATATTTACTGTCATCTCTAAATAATATGACACACAAGCAAATCCATTACGCCCAGACTGAAATTGCATCACTTTCACTTCCCCACCAAGATATGTATCCATTCCAGGGTTTCAAGTGGGTGCCTGCTGCCATAAATCAGGCATACCAAAAGCAGAGACATGAACAGACACATTTCAACTGGCTATCAATTATCCTGCAATGCATAACCATGTCTGCCCTCCGCAGCACTGACAAACTTGAAATAGATGACCTGGTATTGAAAGCCTGCACTGTAAGTAAAACAAATCTGACAGAGCAATAACACACATAAACACACTACACACAAACACACACAGTCAATTTGTCCACTGCCACATTCATATTACAGTAAGCAGGAGAGAAGAGCGGACAGAAATTTCAGAAACCAAATGGAACACCTGGGGTCCCTGCTCTTTTGAGTTAACTAATCACTGTTGTCACAGGGGCCAAGCAGCACCTAAGTGCTGTCCAAACAGGCTTTAAAATACATTGAAAACCATGAGAGAAGAGGTCTGCTTTAACAGAATGACACAATACCAAAAGTGTAGCTGCAACTGAGCAACGTGAAGGCATGCACCATGCAACAATGCAGACACTCGTTGACATCGCATTCTAAACTTGGAACGAGTGCAGCTGTGTGATTGCAAAGTGGAGTTTAGTCAAAGTAATTATAATCATTATTATCACAGCCCTTTCACAGCTGGGAAACAACACAACAACGTGTGAGGAAAAACTTATTTGGACTTCTACAGATTGAAAACATTCCTGTGAAAACATTTCAGAAAGTATAATTCATGTGCAAAAAACAGCTTTGACACTGTGATTGTAATTTGACCAATTCAGGTAAATCACTGATAATTACAGCCCTACTTCCAAAAAGGTTGGAAGTAGGGTTATAAATAAAGACACAATGCAACAATCTGCAAATCTCACAAATCAATATTTTATTTACTGTACAAAAGAAAACAGAAACATATTAAATGTGGAAATTGAGACATTTTACTACATAAAAAATCCTAGCTCATCCTGAATTTGATTGCTGATGGCAAAAATAAATTGTGTTTTTATTCATATTTTACTCAGCGTTCCAAACATAGGAATTAGGGGAGTAAGTGGCAGCTAGGTGTAATGGGAGGCAGGCACACTGGTGATAAACACAGGAAGTAGTTAACAACCTGGAGCGGAGAGGAGAGCCAGGGTTATATACTGCTGGTAGCTGGTAATGGTAAACAGGTGCAAATTGTAATAGCTCTCCTGACTTACATAAATTAGTTCATTTCACTTGATAATCAAGAATATACACTTTTGCCCCCACAGTGTCGTGGTTTACACATTGGCCTTACAAAGGTCCCTGGTTCAATCCTAGGTGGGGACGCAAGTCCCACTCACCATGGAGGGTTGCATCAGGAAGACCATCTGGCCTAAATCCTCTGCCAGCTTTTCTGATGAGTAGTGTCAGTTTTCTTAGAAAGGGCCAAAATAAAATATGCATATAACTGTACTTTAAACTGTTTTTATCTTGATTCATTAAATTTAACTGTACATGTGACTATTTTAGGAGAATGGAACCCGTTTGTAATTTATCGCTAATAGATTTTTGAAGCATCTAAGTATGACTTAAGTCACATGTTTAACAGCCAATCGGTTTGCATAGTTGTAACAAGTAAAGGAAACTTTTGTTCAAGTAAAACAAAGAAAAAGTTATATCTTGCCCGAACATTCACATTAGTAGTTTAAAACACTAAGTTAAGAGTGCAGCTAACTTAAAATGCTATTTACACTATAGTTTTTATTTAGTTATGTAAACTCAAGGGGAAGTCTTAAAGAAACTGTTAGAATCAAAATACTTTATTAATTGGGGGGTTACAGACGCTCAGTCATATATAAATATCTTGAAAAATCCATGTGTGTGAATTTTTCAAGACAATCACTGTATGCTTTCTCTAATTAGTAATAATTAGAATAGAGACAGACAGACAGACAGACAGACAGACAGACAGACAGACAGACATACATACATGCTAATTTTAAATACTTTACAATTGATCTGTTAATTTAAAATATGGCAAGTACCCTAAAATACAGCAAATATATAAAAAACAAATATAAACTACAGTAAAAAAAAAAAAGTACTGCAAAAAAACTGCAAAAAATCTAAATTTCAGTACACAGAGAGATAAAGATAGAACAGCCAGAGGAGAGAAACAGATAGAAGTTGAGGGGGACCATGACACAGTCAAAGAGAGCTGTGCATAAATGAATACCCACAGACCTCAATGAACTGAAGCTACATTGTAAAGAAGAGTGGGCAAAAAAAAAATCCTCCATAATACTGTATGTGAGAGACGGATAAAGTCATACAGAAAACCACGATTTCAAGTTAATGCTGCTAAAGGGGGGGGTTCTACAATCTGCTGAATCACAGGGTGTACTTAGTTTTCCATGTGTGAATGAATACAGTACATAATGTGACACTGGAATCTGGTGTGTGTTGCTTTATACCTGATGTCAGATTTAGATCATTTTAGAACCTAGCAAGGACCAGATGTATTTTATCATGTCCTGATATGTAAAACAATAAAACTGAAAGAAGGATTTTGTTCTTTCTCACATGACTTAATAACCAGCATGGATGTGTTTTCTCCTGCTGGATTCCATCTGCTCATGTTAATCTTTTAACCGATGAAAGATTTACACATGGTATAAACATCACACAGTAGGACACCTCAAGAACAGAGATGGAGGACAGTATATAGACCCATAGAGACATGAGGAGTCTTAATGATATGATTCATGTATTTATATTCTGAAGGACATCCCTTCCACTGTGCCTCCTTTAGTCATTTCTTAGTAAGAATAAAATTTACATTTAATTCTTCCCCAGATACTCGTCAACCCTTAAGCATCATGCATCAAAAATATGACAGCAGGAGGTTTAAAAACTTAAAAGTCACTTTCAAATGTTGCTCCTCTGAATGTTAAAAGATAAAAAAAAAGGCTTGGGAGAATAGGAGGGATCTCTTTGAAGGCCTTGGTTTGCATTCTCCTTCACAGCTGAGCTAATTCATTTCAAGAAAGGAATCCAAAATCCACCCTCCCCGTTTAGAAGGGATTGTCTCTTTTTTGGCAGTCAGTTCTCACAATTAAGCCATAAAAGTGAGACCTGCTAGTATGCATCAAAGTACGACGCCTGACAAAAATAGTGAAGCATTGGAAGAAATGACGAGATACAGTGTTGCAAAGACTCTTTTCTTCTTTTTATCCCTCATCTTCTGTTCTTCAGTTATATTTAAGCATTGTGCTTAACACTGTTGAATCTGAATGATTTTTGACATATCTGGAAGTGTTTTTGATTTAATTGACCTGAACCAGAAGTGCCAGTGAAGAAACCAGTTAACAAATCATACCAAATAGTTGAGGTGAACTGAATCAAACATTTCAATTTAGTTACAGAATCAATGGCTGATTCTAAAACCTCCTATCCTCAGATGAAGTTACTGCCTTGATTATGTGAAAGTGAAAAAGAATAGTGATCCAACTTCCATACAGCGTTTTGGAAGCTTTCAAACTGAAATGCAGGAGAGTTATGGGTAGTGTTATTGCCCTCACAACAAAAAGTAGGTAGGTACATGTAGAATCAGACAGAATGTTCCAAATTGTTATTTTAGCCACTACCAAAGTTTTTGCTATCACTCTGAAAGGTTTATTTTCTTTTTTCAGCCTAATATTGGCCTCCTTAACTTGATCAACATTGTTTTGGTCTTCGAATTGAAAGTTTCAATGAACAGCTACCAAATGCAAGTTCAGCCCTTAGCATCAGCTCCAGACCTTTTATCTGCTTAGTCCGTCATAGAATAATGATGGAGCAGGCCTCACCTAGCCATGAAAGGTGAAGTGATTATCCCATTACTTTTCAGTGTGTGCAGTGAAAACTGGAGCCAGTACTGGTTACAATAACACATAAGAACTAGATTTAGCATTGCATTCTGTATGATGTGAGTTTTTTTTTATCCTGGCAGAGGGCTACTATGAATCATAGGAGCCTTCTTGGAGGTTGCTGAGCTGATTGAGATTAAGGCTGGAGAACGTGGGCAGCATCCATCCCCTGACCAGATGGAAAAGTGTGACTCAGGGACATGAATGCTTATGTTTTTCCTGAGAGTTAAAACAAAAGCTTTGGGATACTGGTACTTAACTGATGTGTGGGTATATACTGTACATTCATGTAACTATGATACACCCCATGACTGACCTTGTAGGATCAACTCTATTTTAAGTTTTCCTTTTATTATTGCAACATTCTTATAAATCCCAAGGCTCCTACTTTTGGGGGGGGTCTGTCTTTAAAAATGGCAATGACGCACACATGCAAAAAAATCCTGTGACTCATACTTCATTGTTATTCTCACCTCTAAAAAGACATACACCGCACAATCACAATAAACCCTTGAGTTGAAAGTTTGTATTAATCAAAGTTTTATTTACGCTGAATGTGAACCAGCAGCAATGTGATTGGATCCATCTCCACCTTTTCATCAAAATCTGTAAATAAATGTTGAATATTTTATATTATTTGTTTTGTCAAGACTTTTTCAGAGTCCTTCAATGTTCAAGGACTCTCTAATTTACTGTTTTAATTCTAGAAATAGCAATAACACATTGAAATGCAGTGCATGTGTCAGTTACAATGTACAGTTGATATAGAAAGTGAACACAACAGTTTTAAAATACCAGGATTTTCTGATGGAAATGAAAAAATTTGACCACAATAAATCATTTCAAAACCTTTTCCATCATTAATGTGACCTATAACCTGTACAATTCAGTTGAAGAAACAAATCTGTTAGGGAGACCTATATAAAAAATTTAAAAAATGTACAATAAGCTGGTTGTATATAGTAAGTGTGCACACCCTTAAAGTAATGCTTTGCTTTAACTACAGCTTTCAGTCTTTTTGGGTACATGCCTGCCATCTATTAAAGTGACTCTGACTAACCCCAAATAAAGTTCAGCTGCCCTAGTAGGATTTTCCTGACAATTACTAAGTTGCATCCTACAGCAGTGACGGAAAAGATGGAACCTAGGTGACTTTACCGAGAACTAGATGTCCCTACAAAACTGATGAAAAGATGAAACAAAAAGCTGGTCAGGGACGATGCCAAGAGGTCTGCAGCTTCACTGAAGGAGCAGCAGGAATTTCCGGCAAGTACTGGTTGTGTAGTACATGTGCCAACAATCTCCCATATTCTCCATATGTCTGGACTATGAGGTAGAGTTGCGAGATGAAAGCCTTTTCTTACAAAGAGAAAAATCCAGGCCCAGATACATTTTTTAAAATATTAGGTCTCCCGCAAGCATGTAAGAAAATGTGTTATGGTTTGATGAAACCAAATTTGAACTTTCTGGACACAATTCCAAGAGGTATGTTTGGCACAAAAACAGCACTGAACATTACAGGAACACCATACCCATAGTGAAGCATGGTGGTGGCAGCATCTGGCTTTGGGCTTGTTTTTTTTCATCTGGAATTGGGGGTTTAGTCAAGGTGGGGGGACTTAGGAACAGTTCCAAATACCAGTCAATTTGGGCAGAAACCTTCAGATGTCTGCTAGAAAACTTAAGTTGATCAGGAATTTCACCTTTTAGCACAATATTCAAACATATATCCAAATCAACAAAATAAGGGCTTCACCAGAAGAAAAGGAAAGCTTTGACCTGAAGATCGCTGTGCTTTTGCAATGACGAAGTGGGCAAATATTGCCAGGTCAGTATGTGCCATGATGACAGACTTCTACAGAAAAAAGTCTGAAGGCTGTAATTAAAGCAAAAAGGTGCTTGAGCGTAGTATTTATTATAGGGTGTGCACACTTATGCAACCAGCTCATTGTACAATTTGAATTTTTATATCCCCCCAACCCATTTTCTTACATTTTTTTTTTTTCTTTAAGTGACCTATAACCGATATGTGCAGGTTTTAGGTCACATTAAAAGTGGAAAAAAAAATCATAAAAACCTGGCACCTGGCCATAAATAACACCAAGCATCATCATCGATTATTTACATAGCCTAGTCACTAGCAGCTAGAAATGGTGCATCATTCATAAAAGGATCAGCTAACACTTTTCACAGCTGTCACAGCCAATCACAATGGCAAAAATATGATTTAAAAAGAGCACAATGGGAGACCAGCAGATTAATGAGCTCTATCCCTCCCTTCACAGAAACAGAACAACAGCAATTGTCCTTGTGTTTATCGATATCAGCGGCCATCCGAGTGATCGCTCTTGAACTCGCTGTAATTAAAACATGTTTATGGCCCACCATGATGCAAAAGAGACTTGCATACCTGTCCCTGATGAATGATCTCACAGACATTTTGGACACTTTGAACATCAGTGTGGGGCACAGATGTTCAAAGTGTTCTAAAATGTCTGTGAGGACATAAGAAAATTTATTGCCAAAACCTAAAGCCACATATGGAGTGTTATTACTGTATCATCCAGATGACGGTAATGCTTTGTTTATTATGAACAGTAATTTGCTTGCAATGTGCCAAGTTTCATATGACAGCAGGAGAGCCCTGACCTCCCAAGTGGGACCCCACCCAACTCTACTTACTTTCCTTCTGGCACTGAAAAAAGAGAAAAGGAAAAGGAAAATGAGGAGAAAATAAACAACACAGTGATGTAGAATATGATGATGATTAAATATAACCCTGAATAACAAAATGCTGGTAGTCTAGCCTTAACTGTGGGGGAGAGAAATGTGTAGCTTGCGGGGCATGCAGGTTCTGCGTAGTGGGGGGATGGGGGGGATTGATTGGCGACTGATGTATTGTTTATGGAGGATTCTCATGTGGCTGTGGATGAGAGCTAGAAAAATGTCTTCAGATGTATAAATGTAGAGTTAAATGTGGCTAGCAGGCTCTCTTCTTGTTAATGCTTGTATAATTCTCTGCTTTACCTAAAATGCACTAGCGCATAACCCTGAAACAGGGGTCTTGAACCTGCGTCCTCAAAGCCGCATGCAGCTCTTTTGCCCACCTCCAGTGGCTTTGACAAAAAAAAAAATAGCATGAATTTGTCTGCTTTCTTTTCCAACGCTGTAGGCTTACAAGTTTGCTTGATCTGCACCAACAAAGCAATATGAATAATAATAATAATATGAATAAAATGTTCTGACTCCTTTTCCACAGGAGGCCTATACACCAGTGTTTTACCTGACTCAAACTGGCTCTTTGTGGTGACTATCCATGTACATGTAAATACAACTGGTTTGCGTGCAGTTAAGACAAAGAATCTGTGTGACACAAAGTCACACCAATCTAATAATTTTTCCTGTTATTTTTGGTTATTTGGTGAATAAAAGTGTATCTTAGCCGCCTGGTATTAAAGCTTAAATTAAAGCCCTCTTACTTGCTTTGGTGGATGGCCAAAACCTCTTTAGCGGGTGCCAATTTTTTTTTTTTTTTTTTTACAAGCTGGAAAAACCTTGTACAATTACATTCAGAACACTTTATTAATCCCAGGGGAGCAAATTGTAAATGCCAATGAATTTTTACTTTCTCAGCTTCACATTCCTTTCTTCTGTTGTCAAAAATAATGTACAAAGTAAACATTTGTTCTATAATTTTATAAATGCAACATGGTATTATTGTAATAAAATAATGACAGTCACATAAAGTTTTTAAGTATTTACACCTATTAGCAATGTCCATAGACTAATTTATACTTAAGAGGCTGTGTCGAATTCATTTAAAAGCTCAAACATATTTTGGAGCCTCATATAGATTTTTATTTGGTCAAAATTGCTCAAAATGGCTTTTTGGATAGCAAAGATAGCTGACCCCTACCCTGAAACAAAGATTCATGCAAAACCATAATTTTTAAATACTGTTACATCCTTGCAATTTCAGATGACATTTAATGACAATTTCTGACTGAGCTAATCTGCAGCAACTCAGTGCAATTGGGCATCTAGAGATGGTCAAGATAACCCACTGAAGTTCAAATTAAATATCAGACTTCAGTGGTTTTGAATGTGGCATGGTAGTTGGTCTCAGACGGGCTGGGTGAGCAGTTCAGAAACTGCTGATCTACTGAGATTTTCCTGCACAACCATCTCTAGACTTTACAGAGATGGGTTCATAAAATAGAAAATACCCAGTGAGCAACACTTGTCTGTAGGAAAATGCCTTGTGTGATACCAGAGGTCAGGGGAAAATTGGCAGACTGCTTTGTATTGAATAGTACCTCAAACAACCACTACAACCAAGGTTTGCAGAAGAGCATCTCTGAATGCACAACACATGGAACCTTGAAGCAGGTGGGCTACAGCAGCAGAAGACCACACCAGATTCCACGCCTGTCAGCTAAGAAAAGTGAGGCTTCAGTTCAAAAAGGATCATCTGAATTGGATGATAGAAGATTGAAAAAAATGTTGCCTTGTCTGATGAGTATTGCTTTTTGCTGCTACAAGAGAAAAACATGGATGCACTCAGAATCAGAATCAGAACCAGAATGAGCCTTTGTCACTTGCAATGTCACACATACATGTTACCTGCAGTGAAACTGGACCCCTCCGACTATACATACATACATTACATCACATAGGGAAGACAGGTCAGAGAGGTAGCATGGTGAGGAAAAACAATGAAATACACAATACATGAGGGGAGAGGAGGAGAAAAAAAGACTCCACCCAGACTGAGCTCCTAAGAGGAGAGCAGTTTGAGAACAGAAAAAACACCACAGCACAAAAAAAGCACATGAATCTTCACACCTTACAACATAAAGCACGTAACTTGCAACGGGGGGATATCGGGTGTGGTAGTGAGCCGATGTGGACAACA